>CAMOHE010030263.1:0-47064 GCA_946598075.1 Artocarpus hirsutus | reverse complement strand
AGAAATAAATGTTATGAGTTATGTAAATGATCATGATTTATAAATTATAATTAAGTTAAAACGTAATGATTATTATTACGTTATTATCATGTTTAAGAAATTTATGGATTTTGTTAAGTTACGAAATTAAGTTTTAAGAAATGATTATTATATCTTTCAAAGCTGTATGTTGAGAATTCTTTATTATTAAGAATTCATTTATTACTAAGTTTTGGAAAACAATTAGTATTTCCTTTAAAGCTATATGCCAAGGATTTGATAGCAAGAATCCATTTAAGAAAAAAAAAAAAAAAAAATTTATCCTGAAATTTTGTACTTTATTAATAAGTATGTTTAAGTTTAAGACCAAGTTAAGTTAAGTGACGGCCACGTAAGTGAGGGTCGTCACATTTATTCTGAAATTTCCTTCTTTTTTTTTTTTCAGTTAGCAAATAGGTTAAACGAGGATTACTAAATTTGATTTGAGCTTTACTCGAATGTCATTATTGATTATGTTGGCCAAGCATTTAATTTCTAGATGGATTGTTGTACCCACTTGAGCTTTTTGTACCATAAACTTGGTGATAACTATGCTATTGTGGTTGTTCATGGAAAGAAGAGATGATGATAAGAATGGAGGAAAAGTGCTGAGCTACATATTGTTTATTTATTTTATTCATTTTTTAAAAGTTCAAAAGAATCATAGATTGGCACAAAAGTGGAAAGGCAACTAATGATCATGTAGCAAACCTAAACGAACACAAACTGCTAGATTGTCTCAAAGAAGGTTTCTACACTGAAGTATCTGTTAGCCGGTGCATATAATGTATTTTTAGACCAATATTTGTCCTGTAGATTTTCATATTACAGACATTGCGTTTATGCATGTGTTTGGTGAAATGTGGTTTTGTCAATCTCTTTGTTATTGCATAGGAAACGAAGTGGTTTTTTCAAGCTCTTCATTCTGCTAGGAAATGTTAAGGATGTTTTACTCAATTGAATACGAATGTGTCCTATTTACATGCTGGTCCAATATCGTATTTGAATTTGCATGTATGTGGCATATGGGTTTCAGGATTACGATGTCAATTGCTTGTATTTCCTTTGTTTGCTTATGTGGTTTTATCAACTTCTTCATTAATCAAGGGAGAAAAGCAAATGAAAACGCTAAGATGACTATTTACATGATTACATTATTCTTCTGACCGATAATGTTACCATGCTATTCATACATGCTGATTCCGTCTTCTTTAGATTGCAGAATAGCAGAAAAAAACTATTCTCGAGTCACTCAGGAGAGGGGGTGTTCTTGTTGGGTAACTTAATTTTTCCAAGCGGATTAATTCCCACATATTTGTTACTTGCAATTTTTTGAGGTGAAAAGTTATGCCATACTGACCTCCTGTTATTGTTCTAGCAACGTAGATGACATGATGGCCTAACGAGTGGGTGCTGTTTTCATGCCTCACGGTCTTGGGCATTTCCTTGGCATCGACACTCATGACCCCGGAGGCTATTCAAAGGTTTCTATACATAATTATTCCTAGAGGGAATGGTTAGCAAATTCTCATTCTTTATTCTTTGTAGTAATAGATAGTAATTTAATAGATAGCCTGACATGATTGTTTATGTATGTATTGAGTACATTTTCTGCTTTTTATTAGGCTCTTTTTGGTAGGTTATAACAGTGGAGCCTGGTTGCTACTTCATTGATGCTCTATTGGTTCCCGCCATGGAAAATTCAATTACTTCAAGGTTCTTTAATCATGAAGCAATTACGAGATTTAAAGGCTTTGGTGGAGTTCGAATTGAGAGTGATCTGGTAAGCCATTTATTATCGTCTAAGCCGGGTGTTATTATTTCATTCCACACATCTTATTCATTTATTTTTTCTTTCGGCATGTCACTGCCGACGGTTGAAAGAATCTGACGAATGTTCCCTGAAAAATACACGAGATTGAAGCTGTAATGGCGGAAGCACCGTGGCCACTGGACAAATTGTCTATTCATTCAGCTGTAAAAGGTGAAGAGAACAAGTTTACCAACATTTAAAGCGCGCTTGTTTGTAAGGCGGCGCAGGTACATGCTTCCC
This sequence comes from Artocarpus hirsutus, assembly GCA_946598075.1. Lineage (NCBI taxonomy): Eukaryota > Viridiplantae > Streptophyta > Magnoliopsida > Rosales > Moraceae > Artocarpus > Artocarpus hirsutus. Next base: position 44,993 of record CAMOHE010030263.1, on the reverse strand, counting down.
TCCCAGTAATTTTACTCGTACGTCTGTTTTTTCACTACCAAAAAGAAGATTTCCGGCTTGTGTTGTCGAAATCTTGAGATGATGTAGATTCTACATGCTAGACATGACTTTCTTTGGTTATTCCGGAGTAAATACGTCTTTTTAACAGTTCACTACATCGTTGTTGCTAAATGTAATGCCATGTTTGGAACTCTGAGCGAGTGTAATTTTTTCTTTCTTTTTTTGTCTTTGCGGAAATGAATTTGTCATCAACAGAATTGTATGGTTTTGTATTAAAGCTGTCAGGGTCTCTATCACAATCTCTCAGTTTAGTCTACTTTTTTTTAATCTATTGTCGGGTCTCTTCCACAATCTATTAGTTCTATAAACTTTTTTTAATCTATTGTAAATATGACCAAATCTTATATTTAAACACACGATGGCAGCACTGACGTGGACAGTTCCTTATCAATTACCACAAAAGAGTTACGTATGGATTTGTGCATACCATACTGGAAAATTCTAAAAGTATCCCCTAAATTTATTTAAAATACCAAAAACACTTATAATATTTATTGGCAGTTTGAAAGAACGGTTAGAACCATCGATTAAAAATATAAATAGTATAAAGTTTTTATATATTATAGTTAAAAACAAAAATTTGTTGCTATATAAAGCTTTTAAATGCTACAATTTTTAAATTTAAACTGTTGGTTTCAATTGTTCTTACAAACAACCTAAACTAATCAAAAGTACCTACTCAGTATTTTGAAAGAGTTAAAAAGACCATCTATTTGACTGGTTAAATTGTTGAAAATGTCAACAATATCCTCACTAATAAGCATTTAAATTTTTTAGAAAAATTTGGACATTATTTAAACATTTACCATTAAAAAAGAACAAATTAGAAGTAGATTTAAGACAAAATTTTACAAAATTATTTAATTTTAAAAAAATTAAACCTAAGACTAAAAATAAATGTAAGAAGCAAGATTGGACGTCGGAGTTGATTGACCATAGATGGGGTAGGTTTGGCTAAATAGATTGACAAATTAAAGGGAAGAGAGAATTTTTGGCCCCGTTTGGTTTTATTTTCAGAATTTTTTGAAATGTTTTTACATATTTTTTGAGGCAAAAATTTTAAAAACATTCTTAGTATAATTTTAAAATTTTTTTTATTTTCCTAAACAACAATAATTTCATTTATTTTGAAGACAATACTAAACGGCCATTTTATTTTATATTTTTGTTGTTGAAACTAAAAATAGTTTTAAAACATCTTGTTTGATTTTTTAGCTTGTTAATGCTTTTATTGAGAGTCTTCTTGACGTTTTCTACCACTTGACTCGTTAAAGCGGTGGTTTTTTTTTTAAACTGCTTTAAAAAACTAAAGGATACTGTTTTTTTATTAATTTAAAGTTGGAGACTATTTGTGTCAATTTAAATAAACTCGGGGAAACTTTCAGAATTTTTAGAATTTTTCTAATACCAAAATATTGCTAGCTCTTTTTTTTTTTTCCCCTTTTTTTTTGGGATACCAAATTGCTCCTGTAGTTAAAATTAAAGAAAAGCCGCCGTAGAAACTTGTTTGGCAGAGAGGGAAGGGAGCAACTTGAAAAGAAGCTTCACATGAGACGACGTCGTATGCGAAGGAGCTTTTACAAATTGCAGGAAGGTATACGGTACAAAGCTCTAAACTAAAACCTCCCAAATGTCATCAAAGCCCTTGTCGGTCTCCCCTTCAAAAACCCTGAGTCCTTCCTCAATGGGTCGCCGAAAGAACGACAACAACAACAATCAGGCCTCAGGAAGCTTCAGCAACATGGCAAGTCCTCATGAGAGCACCAGGATTCGCTTCCAATATGACGACGACGACGACGACGTTGTCGACGATGTCGAAACTCTCGACGCCGCCACTGAGAGCTCCAACCTCGACGAGTCCATGTCCGACCCCGTCGGAGACCAAGACGTCTCCGTTCTCGACGCCGACGACAAAACCAGCGCCGATTACTACTTCGATTCCTACTCCCATTTCGGTAACCAAAAATCCTTTCTCACTCTTCGATTTCGTTTTGAGGTTTCTTAGGGCTTATGTTTTGGTTTCTTTTGTTTTTGTGTTTTGCAGGTATTCATGAAGTACGTTTTCCGTACTTTCGGAGTCGATTTCGTTTGTTAATAATGGGGGAATGAAAAAAGATGTAATCTTGATTGAATGTTGTCGTTTTCTTGTTGCAGGAAATGTTGAAGGATGTTGTGAGAACTAAGACATACCAAAATGTGATTTATCAAAACAGGTTTCTGTTCAAGGACAAGGTTGTCCTCGATGTTGGAGCTGGAACTGGGATTTTGTCCTTGTTTTGCGCTAAAGCTGGGGCGAAACATGTTTATGCGGTGTGTTAAACGTTTCTATTTTCTTGGCTTAACAATCACAACCTTCTTTCTTTTTCTTATTGTCATTGGATATTTGAATTTTTTAAGGTTGAATGCTCACAAATGGCTGACATGGCAAAACAAATTGTTGAAGCTAATGGGTTTTCAAATGGTAATTTGTTTCTTTTCCGGGTCTAACTCAAATATATTAATTGACTTGGCAAAGCTTGGTGTTCTGTTTTTACTGACCGATTTTTTTATCTTTTAATTTTCTTATCTTAGTAATAACGGTATTGAAGGGAAAGGTGGAAGAGATTGAGCTACCAGTACCTAAAGTGGATATAATTGTCTCAGAATGGATGGGATACTTTTTATTGTTTGAGAACATGTTGAATACTGTCTTGTACGCTCGTGACAAATGGCTGGTAAGTTTTAGTTTAAAATATACTAAATCTGTTGCAACAGTTACTGATGCTACTGGAATTAATTTATTTAAAACATGTCTGAATATTGCATTTTAATTTTATGTGTAAAAAATTCTTTGACAGCATGATGTTTGTGTTACAGTTAAAGCAATCTTCTTACTTTTGCAAAAATACAAGTGTGATAAATCTCTATCTCAATTGTAGGTGAATGATGGGATTGTATTACCCGACAAAGCTTCTCTTTATTTGACGGCCATCGAGGATGCTGAGTACAAAGATGACAAGATTGAATGTGAGATGCTTGATTTCTTCCATGCATAAAAGTTGGTCACCTGTTGTCAGATTCCATCTTTTCATACAAGCCGGTTTCAGCGTGTTTAAACTATTGAAGGCTATAGCTTCTTTGAGTCCCAAATGTTTTAAAAATGTTTTACAATTACATTTTTTATCGTGTTGGGTGCCGTCTTTATTCTTTTTCTTTCCTTTATTTTTCATGTTACTCTAGTTTGGAACGATGTCTATGGCTTTAGCATGAACTGCATCAAGAAGCAAGCAATAATGGAGCCTCTTGTGGACACAGTTGACCAAAATCAAATTGTAACAAACTCCCAGCTACTCAAGGTTTGTATACGTGTACATGTGCACCCTGGAAGAAGAGATCGTAGTTTGTAGAACAAATATGAATAATTTTGCTGAAATCTCTCATGTGTTTATTTCACTAATTGGCTGGTTTTTAAGATAGTACATGTGTTAATTTCCTCATTCAGACAATGGACATCTCCAAGATGGCTCCTGGCGAGACTGCCTTCACAGCTCCATTTAAGCTTGTGGCGGAGCGTGATGATTACATTCATGCTCTTGTAGCCTACTTTGATGTATCATTTACCAAGTGTCATAAATTGCAAGGCTTCTCAACAGGTTATAACTTTGTTTTTAACTGCCTTTTTTTGTTTATTTTGTGTTCTGGATTAATAAAGTTTCTTTTTGGTAATATGGGCATTACAGGTAAGGTCAAACATCGAAAAGAATGTCTCATAACAAGGAATTCTAACGGATTGAAACGTTATGCAGGGCCGAGATCACGGGCTACTCATTGGAAGCAAACTGTGCTCTACCTGGAAGATGTGCTTACAATTTGTCAAGGAGAGGCAATTGTGGGAAGCATGACCGTTGCAAAAAACAAGAAGAATCCTCGAGATGTTGATATAACAGTCAAATATTCGTTCAATGGCCGGAGGTGTGTGGTCTCAAGAACGCAACATTATAAAATGCGCTAATCTGGGCGTGTTATTTTCACAGCACCAGGCTTCCAAGCAAACCTAAGAAGCTTATAACAGTTTCAGCAACTCAAGCACGTATTTGAGATTGTTTGCATCATATGTTTTGGAACTGCCCATCTAGATAGTTATATGAATGCAGGAATGAGGCAGTATAGCGTATTGATTGGATTTTCTTAAAAATCTAGTTTGTCTGTAATTCTGATTTATCATTGCTTATATATTGAGCACCATGAAATTTTTAACACCAAAAATTTTGGAATTTCATTACCAACTCAATTGCCCTGATATCATTTCTCATTTGTTTTTTGTTCGATCTATATTTTGCCATTGAAACTAATGCCCTTTACAATGTTAGTGCTTCTCATGAGTTCATTGTCCTATCCTTCTTCCTAAAATTAAGAGGGGAAGTTGCTATGAAATATGAATGATACATTTGTTTACAAATTGCAGGAACTAGAGCGCCAAAGAACGGGAAGTTCAGGAGACACGAGTGCTAAAATTTATTGTTATTATTTTGTCTAGAATTTAGTTTCTATTGACACTTGAATTAACTTTTTAATTATTAAAATTTTAAAAATTTAAGGATTAAATTGCTAAGAATAAGAAGCGAAAGACGTTGAACGTAAGTCTTGAAATACAATATGTTCCAACGGCACAAGTGATAAAACCTCAAGGAAATCTCAATTTTAACCTTTTTGAAGGACAAATTCTTACATCAATTTTCACCGTGAACACAATTTTGCTTTCCAACGTAAATTACAACCAAGCGCCTCAGCTATGAGAAAAAAAAATCTGCCAAAATTCACAAAGATGACATTTGATTGCTTCTCAAATTACTACCCTGTCAAAACCTCATCGATATGCAACTCGTGATTAACTTTAGCAGAGTCTTGTCACCCGTGGCTTCTAAAGCTCTTGCTTGGAACTCTTTGAGCTTGGCTTTTTGACTCTTCTCCACCACTGCCTTGCGCGATTGGAGACTTTGTTTGCGTGTCTCTTCAATGTGTCTCGAGTCTTTGCGATTCCTTTGGTGATCTTCTGTTTCCAATCATCCTTAGAACTTTCTTTTTCTCTCAAGACTTTTCCCTGCAAAGTCAAATTTCTTCAAATGTAAAAGAAACATTCTTGACATCTTTATTAACAATGTAAATAGATTTGAAATTATCTAACTACCAATTTCGAGGGAAAACTTGTCTCTTCATCTTCATCGTCGTTGTCAGCATCTTCATCGCCAAAATTCTTCATGTTCATCAAATCATCCCTTGAATACATTTTCATCCCTGGAGCTCCTGGCATGCCCTGAAAGAAATGTAGAACGGAATTTAGCTTAAAATTCAACCTAACTGCTAGCACAAAGTGGTACAAAATGGAAGTAAAATGACCTCCATAGATTTCAAAATCTTCTCCATTTCGGCCTCTTTAGCTGGCTTGGCCACAAAAGGTTCTCCAGGAGTCCTATCCTGAACCACAAATGAAAAACATAAAAAACCTTGATAGCTGAAACTTGAACATAAGCCGATTGTAGTTAAAGTTAGAATGACAAGATTGATCCATGTTTCACTAGTTAGAAAGGCTGGGAATGATAAACTTGGAAGTAAGTAAGTGGAAGAGCTTGGTATCAAATAGAGAGAGCAGTTACCTTCGGAACTGGCGGGGGCTTGGTACCGCATGCTTCAGTGAGGTCTTTGCAGAGATAATTTACCAATGAGTCAATCTGAGGTTGGGACTTATATAGGTATTCGGCAACATCAGTATCAGAATAACCCATGACCTGCAATATTTTCATATGGAGATTTTCAGTTCGGTAACACATCCATAAATGGGACTAATGCAATATCTTAAAAACCAAAATCAAAACCAAGTTCCAGCGGATGAATCGCTATGGTAAAATATAATGCAGAGGATTGTAGTCTATCAAAATCAATACAAGAGAAAAACAAAGTTGAAAACTCGAAAGCACTTCATTCTTTCCAAGAGGAGAAAAAGTTAAAACTTTATTGACAAGAAAGGTAAGGAAACGGTTTTTGTTAGGCATGTAAAACATGTATGCAACTAACCTCCTGACAGGCTCGCTCAATCGTCTTGCATTCTGAGTTGCATTGTCCTTCAGTGCCTTGTTCCACCAGCTGCAAAGAAACAAACCTTTAAACGTCTCAACAGAACAAATATACACACACAAATATATATATATATATATATACGTATATTGTTTATAGGAGTTGCAGTTTTGCATTGATGCTATGGATGCCTGATTCACGCATCACATACATGAACGAAAACCCCAAGTAGTGCATTATTAAATAAAGATTAGTCAACAAGATCCATAACATGGCATAACAAAGATAAAATCCAAATTTTTTTTTCTTAAACCAATTAGAACAATAATTTGAAACAAACCCAAGGTAGTGATTTGCTGATTTTCTTACCTCCAATCCATCACCTTGTTCAACAATATCAATCTGCAAAATCCAATCCGCTTCCGCCTTCTTGAGATTACAAACATTCTCCGTTATCTCAATTATCTGGTACTCCGAGATCTACTAACAAACAAAACAAACGAACAAAAAATCCAAAACTCACATTCAAGATCACGCATTTTCCAAAACCCGCAATTTTTTTTCCCAAGCAAACCCAGATGATAACAAAAAAAAAAAAAAAAAAAAAAAAAAAAACATTCTTGGGAGCGATTTCAGCTTGCTTCTTCTGAACTTGGTGGTACAGCTGAGCTGCGAGCTTCTCGCAGACCTGGCATATGATGTACGGAACGTCTTCTTTTCTGGCCCCACTGACTGGTTTCTTCAGACTCTCTGAAATCGGCATACATGTTAAGGCCAATAGTACTGAAACTCCTACGAATATTGCCTTCAAAGTCGTCATAAATCTCTCTCTCTAACTCTAGAATATCTTTGAATTAAAGAGAAATAGAGTTCTTGAAGTTTTTCTCAGAAATTTTTGGTACCAAACTGCACGTATGTTTGGGAATTTTAACAAACTATGTAGGGATTGAGTTTTGGGTTCGACTTTTGATTTGAATTTTCGGTTTACTTTTCTTTTCCTGTGTGTTTTGCAGTGGTTGCGTGTTTCGTTGCATCTGATTGGTTGGAGAAGAGTTTGGTATGGTAGGTCCCCCGTTTTCAACCAATGAGGTTCGAGATAACACGTATTATATGTGTGTACATATATATATATATATAAAATTCGTATTTTTTGAAAACTCAATCTTGAGTCAAAAACGTGTCTCCTGTTGATGTTCGGGACCAGCTTTATTAAGTAAACGACATGTCGTAAATTGATATTTTAGTTTTCCCTCAAAATTTCAATCGTTTACTTGGTTATCTGTGTATTGCAGAAAATGACATCCGGCTTTTAACTTAAGACAGTTAACCAGAAGACGCCAAGTGGTATATTCATTGAATTCTGAAAAATAACTAGCATAAAATAAAAGACGTTACAAACAGAAAAACCAGAATAAAAAAGTCCCAAAAAATAAAAAAGAAAAATAGCAAAAACGACGGAACAATTAAGAAACAGCCTAGAAACGACAATAGAAGTAATGAAGGCTGAAAGAGGGAGAAGAAATAATAATAATAATAATAATAATAATAATAATAAACTACAAGAAAGAAAATTGTAGCATCTTTAGGAACGACAGCTAAATAGAAGAACAAAGACTAAGAAAAATAGAAACGACAAAAAATAAACAAGGATGGAGCTAGATAGGGACCATAGGTTAAAATATATTGATCATTTACCATTTTTTCCTTATTCAACCCTTTTCTTTTTTTTTCCAATTTCAATTCCATTCAAAATTTTTTAGAATTCTATTTTATACCATTACATCAAGTACGACAGCAAAGAGTCCTTTGGAGTCCAAACAACTTCAGGTTCTTTACACACAATACTACAAGTACCATTTTTTTTTTAGAGAAACGGTTCTCTACTTTATTTATTCTCTTTAAGTAAAGCACCGACTTCACTATGACTCCAATATCACAGGCTCCAGATTGATGTGCACCGCATAGAAGCACTCTTCATTCCAAGGGAATTGTCCTTGAACAAACACAAGAAATTATAACTTTGTAATTAGGAAAAATTGAACATCTCTAATAATATTGGAAGCAAATAACATTTACTTTTTCTGCCTTACAATTTGAGAAGAAGAAAATGAAAAACAGCGTACTTACTTTTAGTTTTTTATCATCCTTACTAGTTTTGCCTTGTGCACTGCAACCCTTACGTAAATCCAATCCTTCACATCATCGAGGAAGTTGTAGTATGAATATCTCCAAGTCCTGCTCAAGATTAAGGTTCTGCAAACTCCCCACAATCCGACCGCAAACCCAAGTCCTAATGTGACGTAGAATCTCGGGGTTACAAACTTGTCCCGTTTTCTTTGTCACGAGCGGTAGGTGGTGTAGAAACAGTTGGTTCATCTCCTGGACAAATTGGAAGTGGGGCTCCACAGAGTTCAGGATTCACTATATATGAACTCACTTAAAAGCTTTGCAATTGAGTACTCATTCGAATCTTGCCAGATAAATTGTTGTTTGACAAGTCTAGTACATTTAGGCGGGGCACTTGAGAAAGGCTTGAAGGAATTCCACCAGAAGGTTGGTTGTTCGAAAGATCAAGAGCATCTAACAAATTCAACCTACCAATATTGGACAGAATTTGTCTGCTTAAGTCGTTTCTTGATAGGTTTAGAAAAACTAGCTCAATAAGTTCAGTGATTTCTGATGGAATTTCCCCATTAAGCTTATTACTTGACAGATCAATGTACTTTACTTGTCCCAAAGTATTACTGAATTTCGATACTGTTCCTTTCCATACCAATTGTGCTTGGTTCACAGGTGTTGAGCCCGAGGAAGATCCACTTGGTTTGTATGAATAATCATGCGAAATGGATGCGATGTCACTTTATCCCTTTATTTACATTGCAGAAAAATTGCTGAGACATTTTGGTAAACTTCCTGAAAGGTTGCTTGAAAGACAAGTCCAGTAATTGAAGATGTGCAAGATGAAATAGATGTGAGGGAATGCTCCCAGAGGCGTAATTGGATCGTAGCCCAAGGATAATAAGACACTTTCACCTATCCATGTAGGTATTGGTCCCAATAATCTGTTTTCTCCCACATTAATAGCCTCTAAATTTTTGCAGCTCTTCAAGGAAGGTAACTCTTGAGTGAAATAGTTGTTGCCTAAATCCAGTGTTCTAATCTCAGCTAAGGAGCCAATGGACACAGGACTTTTCCCCGATAACTTATTATTGGCTAATACAAGTATGCACAATTCTTGGAAATTCGATCAACAATCGAGAAGATCTCCAGACAACTGGTTGAATGAAATATCAAGAAAAGTCAATTATGAATCCTTACTGACATGGCAAAGGGAATTCAGTTCCGAAAAACTATTTGTGGACAGATTTACTGCTCTGGTATTGAAAATGAAAAAAGGTATTGAACCTTCAAACTTATTTGAACTAAGATTTTATCTCAGGATAATCTAAGAACTCAAAGGAAGAATTTGGAATTGTTCCATAAATTTGGTTGTTGGAAAGATCTATAAAAAGATATTCACTAGAGAGATTCCAAAACCAACCTCGAATAGAATCTGAAATTCCTTCATATGAAAGATTCAATATGACAAAATGCATTTGTGTTCGAAGCCAATTTGGGAACCGAGGGCCCACCTTGCAAGAGCCAAGCTGTATACAACGCAATTGAAATGGAGGATTTGAATCAGAACTGATGTTCAAAACCATTGAGTTACCATATAACTCCAAGTTATATAGCTTGTTCAGTTTTGAGAAGTGAGCTTCAGAAATGACACTTTTTAAAGAGTTTGTAGAATCAATACCTAGAATCTTTTACTATGATAATTGTCCAATAGCTTCTGGTACGGCTCCAGTGAATTGATTCAAGTTGAATGATAGCACCTTCAAAGATGAAAGTAGACTCAGATTAGGGAACGATCCCATAGTTGGGTTCTATCCAAAATTCATTTCCTCTAGAGTAACACGAGCACCAAGAGAATGGTTGAATGTTCTTAGGAAAGTTCAGGTTCCCTAAAGCTTTTGGGATGGAACCTTCTAACTTATTCTGACTTAGATCAAGTTGCTTTAGGGATGTCATGTTGGCAAGAGATTCTGGTATGGAACCTTCTAACTTTATTCCAACTTAGAAGAAGGTGCTCTAGGGATGTCATGTTAGCAAGGGATTCTGTTATGGAACCTTGCAACTTATTCAAAAGTAGATCAAGGTGCATTAGGGATGTCACGTTTACAAGAGATTCTGGAATAGGACGTTTTCACTTAATACGAATTAGATCAAGGTACGTTTAAGGATGTCATGTGAGCAAGAGATTCTAGTTTGAAACCTTGTAACTTATTAAAACTTAGATCAAGGTGCATTAGGGATGTCATATTCTCTAAAGCTTTTGGGATGGAACCTTCTAATTTATTCAAACTTAGATCAAGGTGCATTAGGGATGTAATGACCCATTTATGTGGCCGTTACTTAACTACATAATCTTGATCTTAAACATGCATTGATGTAAAGTACTTAAATTGTGGAATATTTTTTTTTTTCTGTTTTTAAAAAGAAATCTTGGTAATGAATTCCTAACATATTTCATTAAAAGAAATAATAATTATTTCTCAAAACTTATTTTCACAAATCCAATGTAATAATATGAATTTCTTAAACCTGATAATAACGTAATAATAATTAGTATGTTTTAACATAATCATAATTTCTAAAGACTTAATTCTTTACATACATGATAACAATAATTTCTTAAAACATGATAACAATAATTTCTTAGAACCTTTCTTTAAAAAATAAAGATAATTATTTAGCAACTATTTTTTATTTGAACAGAAATATTTCTAAAATAATTCTAAATTAAATATCATTATAAACTCCTATTTTAAATGCTTTTTAAATCTTCCTTAAATATCATTATACTTTTCTTATAATTTATTCACTTGAGTCTAACATATTAGTTTCTTAAAGTATAATTTTTTAAACTTTCATAATAATAAATTCATAAAACTTATTCATTAAAATCCTTTTTTAATTTAACATAAAACTTCTATAAACATTTCTAATTCTAGATAAACTTATAATTTTCTTACTTGAAAATTTTCATGTGTTGCATTTTTTGTTGTAACATTTTTAATTTTATAATTCCCTAACCAAGGTTGTATAATCACAGCTTTGGTAACTACGTAGTTTTATTTACTTATTTAATACATACATAATTTTGTAAAATAAAAACGTGTATAATTTCGTAAACTAAAAATGGGAAATATTACATTCGTGTGAGCAGTATCCACTCTCATCTCTACCATTCGTCTGCTGCTCACCACTGTCCTTCAAATGTCACTGATAGGTTTTCTTACCTACAATATTAACATACTTTCGCTTAGCAACTAAGAAAGTAGACTTGCAAAACATAATTAAAAATCATTTAATAAAAACATGCATGAATATTTTATACTTGCTTGTCAACTTGTTCTATGCTTGATTATTTAAGCTTCAACTTATCTTATTGGTTAGGCCCGGGTGATCATGGTGGTTGCATAAGTTAATTAATAAGTTAATACATTATATAAAAATATGCATCAAGTTCCCCTAAAAAAAAACATGCATCAAGTAATGAAGCAAGTGCATAAGCACGTGCATTTCGGTACATTGAAACTATTTAGCACGTGTTGCTTTAAGATCAATTAGCTAGAATTTAAAATATCAAGGTTGTTAATATCAAGAATTTAAATTTTTCAGTTCATATTTCAAACAAAAATATGAACTGAAAAATTTCGAACAAAAATATGAACAATAATCATATTTTACAGGGCCTTTCTCGTCGGTTTCAAAGCAACAAGAAAGGTCAGATAGTCTTTTCACCTAATAATTATATTCTTTTTGCATCTATTCTCGAGGAGATAATAAAACAAACTATGCGTTTTTAATCACTGATGACTTCCGTAGCTGAAGGCAAAGTGGAATAGACTAAGGATTGCTACAAAAGACTTTGATAAGTTAATGCATACTACAGGATTTGGTTGGGATCTTGAGACAAACACAGTCAGTGCTACTGACGATGTATGGAAAAATTATTTAGAGGTATTTATATTTCAAAATGACTTAGTTATTATTTTGCATTAGTTGGCAGAGGCTACTACACAATTATTGTTAATTGTTGGGAAAAATTGTTTTGGGCAGAAATATCATGAGGGAAAGAAGTATTAAATTAATTATTTAAAAAATTGCACATATATAATGACTTATTTATAATTAGGACCACCACTAATACCATTGAGTAACACCAACATTTTCTTCTACAACGTTTCATCCTCGTCCTCCTCATCCTCATTACCGATTCCAAGATCTGCTCTTTCCACCTGCGAAAATTTTCAGCATAGGGATAGAGCTCAGAGGAGGACAAAGTTTATCTTATAAAAAAAGAAATCAAAATCAAACACTGACATTTTTGCACTAGAGCGATTTCCATGTCTTAGAGGTTCGTTTGTTAGACCATCACAATTTCCCTTGTTTTTGGGACGGATAAGTATTCTTACTTTATCATTTAAAGATACTTAAAATGTAGCTGGAGTGAAATAATACCAAAAACGACTTAAGAAAATGAAGGTGAAAAAAAATATGCCAAAAAGCATCTAGTGGAAGATGTCTCCAACATGATGTCATCCAACATCAAAAAGAAAGTAAAAAAGCTATAATATCCGGAGAATAACAAGATCACAAAATAAATTTACAGTATCAATAAAAAAACAAAAACACCAAACTAAATTTTTTTTGAAGATTTCGTAACAAAACGAGTTTTTAGCAACACCGGGTGATTAATCAAGCTCAACTAAGGTAAATATTATTTTTTAAAAAAAATTTTTATGTTATTTTTAACACAAAAACCGTGGGGGGCTGTGGGAAAATTTTGATGAATTTCAAGTTTTGTTTTGAGTACAAGTTGGATTGGTACCTAAGATAGGCTTAAAACTCTCTTATTCAAGAGGAAAAAGGTTTGACTCCTAAAGGACGCGCTCCCCGTGGAAGGCAAATCCGCGTAGAGGCTCTCCAGCAATACGTTCGAGGGACCCGCTAGACTCCGGTCGAGGAACCATAACCCTACACATCAACTGTATTTAGTTGATTGAATTTTAGAAATTCAAGCTTTTTAAGTTTGTAATATTCTTCTAAGAATTTGAAGAAATCAATTTCTTTCTCATATTTAGAGACAAACTTATTGTATTTTCTATGCAAATCTCTTCTTTGATCTTTGAATGATTTTCAAAAAACCATTTTCTTTTTTCTTCATTTTCGTTTAAATTGAACATCTTAATGAGACATTCTTTTATTGATTTAGCCGATAAATATTCTAACATATTAATATTTTGATATCCTATATTTGAAGCTGTTGGGCTTGGAGCTTCATATATTGGCTGAGCTATTCCTTTTGGTGTATTTTGGACTCCTGCAACCTCTAATTCGTCTATATCTGAGGAAGTTGTGACCATTAAGATTGGTGATGACCCATTTTAGCTTCCTATAGAGATTTTGTTTGTTACATCTAAAGGCCTGAGAGGAATAAGGCTCCTCTTTTCTCCATTGAATCTTATTTGAATTGTTCCATCATCACATTGGATAATTTGTTCTAATTCCATATTTTGTAAAATTTTAGGATGAGTGACTCTATAAAGAGTTCATGTTTTTGCAAATTTTATTGTATCCCATTTTATTTTTTGTGGGACTACTAGCTTGGATTTAGTTAGATTTTTTGGAACATAGTTGTCTCACATTTTTTATCATTTATTAAGGATTTTAAATTAACATTTTGGCATATTGTATTCATAGCTATGAAATATATCCTATAGATGAAGGCCAAGTTGCTTGATCCTTAGCCATGAGTTTAAATATCTACCATTGGAGATCTTGTGACATTAGGATCCCTCAAATGAACTGAAAAATTTAGTAGACAATCAAAATATGCGGGACCCTAATTAAGGGTTGATTATGCCGCTCCTATTAAAGAGTCCTTAAATTTTGTCTTTTATCTCTCACAGATATTAATACAGAGTTATTTAATCCATCACTTGTTAAGGGTTTTGCAGCTACTTGCACAAGTCCATAATGCAAGTATCAATACTTTTGAGCATAAAAATTGATTAATTTTTGTGAAATCAACAGAATTTTCATGTATTCTCCAGTTAGAGGAAGAACTTCTACAATTTTTATAATATAATCAGATTTTTGAAGGAAAGATCCTTTATTATAAGCTGAAGAAGAACTAATTTTAGGTATATTCTAGTTTTGTAAATGCCTTTTTATATTTTCTATAATAACTATTCTTTTATTTTTAACAAAGAATAGTGGAGTGGAGGAAGAAGACTCGTTATTAGTAAAAGAACTTAAAGATCTAGAGGAATTAGATCGTGAAAGAGTTTTTAAAATTCTTGCTATCTAGTTTGCTAATCAGGATCGGTCAACGACTTACTTGGTACTTAATGGCCTAATCAATCACAAACGGCCTAATTTTTTTGACCGTGCGACTAAACCCCTCATAATAAACTTTTAGAAGGAAACTAAGAAACCTTATACTAAAAAATTGGAGAAATGATTGAATTTTCTAAATACTTTCTTTGTAAAATACTCTCTTCATTATAAAATATTTGGGGTGCTTAAGTGTTCTTTTGAGTATGTTTGCTCAAAGCTATTTGAGGTTAAGAAGTACTGTACAAATCCATGTGAGTAATAAAAATTTCCTATGTTTTCTCATTTAAAGCTTGTTTCTTTTACTTGTATTAAAGTCTATTTCTTTTATTCGACACTCTTTGAAGTACGATAAGTTTGGTATCAGAGCCTTAGGATTGACTATAAATGGATAGCATAAGGTTTTTTAGTTTCCTTCTAAAAGTTTGTTACAAGGGGTTTAGTCGCGTAGTCAGGGAAATTAAGCCATTTGTGATTGATTAGGCCATCAAGTACCAAATAAGTTATTGACCGATCCAGATTAGCAAACTAAATGGCAGGAATTTTAAGAACTTTTTCCTGATATAATTCCTCTAAATCTTTAAATTCTTTTACTAATAATGAGTCTTCTTCCTCTACTTCACTCTTCCCTGTTAAAAATAAAGAATAGTCACTATAAAAAAATATAGAAAAACATTTACAAAACTAGAATATACTTAAGGTTAGTTCTTCTTCAGTTTATAATAAAGGATCTTTACTTCAAAAATCTGAGTATATTATAAAAATTGTAAAAGTTCTTAACATAACTGGAGAATATATGGAAATTTCGTTGATTTCCCAAAAATTAATTTTTATGCTCAAAAGGATGGATACTTGCACTATGGACTTGTGCAAGTAGCTGTGAAACCCTTAACAAGAAATGGATTAAATAACTCTATATTAATATTTGTGAGAGATACAAGACATAAAAAATTTAATGACTCCTTAATAGGAAGAGTAGAATTAATCCTTAGTCAGGGTCCCGCACATTTTGATTGTCTATCGAATTTTTCAATTCATTTGAGGGATCCTAATGTCACAAGATCTTCAATGGTTGATATTCAAACTCATGGCTTTGACATGGAAGAAGGATAAGCAACTTGGCCTCCATCAATAGGATATATTTCAAAGCTATGAATATAATATGCCCAAATGTTAATTTACAATCCTTAATAAATGATTAAAAAATATGAGACAATTATGTTCTAGGAAAATCTAGCAAAATTCAAGCTATTAGTCCCATAAAAAATAAAATGGGATACAATAAAATTTGCAGAAACATGGACTCTTTAGAAAGTCGCTCATCCTAAAATTTCACAAAATACAAAATTTGAACAAATTATCCAATACGATGATGAAATAGTTCAAATAAGATTCAATAAATAAAAGAGTAGCCTTATTCCTCCTAGGCCCTCAGATGTAACAAGCAGAATCTCTATAGGAAGCCAAAATGGGGCATCACCAATCCTAATGGTCACAACTCCCTTAGAAATAGACGAATTAGAGGTAGCAGGAGTCTAAAATACACCAGAAGAAATAGCTCAACCAATATATGAAGCTCCAACAAGCCCAACAACTTCAGATATGGGATATCAAAATATTAATATGTTAAAATATTCCTCGGTTAAATCAACAAAAGAATGTCTCATTAAGGTGTTCAAGTCAAAGAAAAATGAAGAAAAAAGAAAATGGGTTTTTGAAAATCATTCGAAAAAACAACGAAGAGATTTGCATAAAAAATACAATAAGTTTGTCTCTAAATACGAGAGAGAATTTGATTTCTTCAAATTGTTAAAAGAATATTACAAGCTTAAAAAGCTTGAATTCCCAAAATTAAGTAAACTTAATATAGTTGAAAAGGTACATAGAGAATTCCTCTTACAAACAAGAGAGAAAGTGATAGCTGTGTACCCTCCGGAAGCTACAGTTCAAATTAAAAAAGATGTATTTGCAGTCCCTTATAAGGGAACTTCAAAGAATTTTTCAGAACCTATCACAGTTGCTGCCTTGAATAACAGAATAATTATTCAAATTTGTTTCTACAAACTCTAGGCAAGCAATTAACTAAAATAGAATCTCAAAATAAATTGGTACGATCTCTTAATAGAGATGAAGGAGAAAATACTAAACAAAAAATTATAGAGCCAATATTTTTTAAACCTCCTCTGGAAATGCCAAAGTTTAAAATAGATAAACAACCAGAGTTCTTATCGGAACTATTTCAAGATTATCTAAACTAAGTATCTCAGAAAGAAAAGATGTAAACATGATAGAAGAACAGAGCAATATTCCAAAAGAGGAACTTGATCAAACTATAAAAATATCAAGTCAAGAAGAAATAACTTCTGAACCAGGAGTAAACAAAATATCGCACAATGCTGATTATAGTCAGCCAAAATTGAAGCCTTATTATCATATACCTTTACTTGTCAATCTTCAATATGAAGATGAAATCTGGCATGGGGTTCATTATGATAGATGCTCTATTGTGGAATGGAATATAGATGGCTTGTTAGAATATCAAAAATTAAGAGTTACTAAAAATATAACCATTTATGCATCGTCATGCAAAATTAAAAGAAATAGTGATATTGATATTGCAAATATCATAATCACAAGGTTTACAAGGCTACTGGGATAATTATGTTACCCCAGCACAAAAGATTATGATCTTAAATGCCTCAAAAACAGTAATAAAACAAGAAAGTGAAGGTACAAGCGCTAAAATACAACAAGACACTGTAAATACCCTAATTTACACCATTCTGTTACATTTTATTAAAACAAATAGAATTCTTAATTATAGAAGTCAAGAACAACTTAATCTAAAATGTTCAACTTTGTCTCATTTTAAATAGTACAAAGATGTGTTCTTCTCTAAAGTCATGACAACATAAGATTGCAATAATGATTTTTGGAAAAAAAAAAATCATTTTAGGGTTCCCACCCTTATTTGCAGATAAAGTAAGAATAAGAATAAGGCAAAAGCATAATGGAATAATTTCATGTAGCCGTTATACTTATGGCGAGCTAGCTGCTGAAGTAGTAGCTGAAGGATTATCACTATGCAATGACATCAAGCTCAAAAGACAGCTTGAAAAAGATAAACTCTTATGGAAAAAATCTCTTGGAGATTTTTGTGAACCAGTTGGATATCCTCCAATCAATAATCCTCAAAAGAAAAATAAAATATTTTAAAAAAGTTATTTCAAAAAGGGGAAAAGATGAAGGATTATAAAAAATATTTCCCTCAAAAGGAAAACAAAAAATTCAAATCCAAAAATAAAACAAAAAATGATCAAAAGTTCAACAGTGCCAATCTGTCATAAATGTGGAAAGGTTGGACAATATGCTAATAAATGTTGGACTAAAGCTAAAATTAATGAACTAAATATAAAAGAAAGTCTTAAGAGACAACTACTAGAACACTTTGTTATTGAAGATTCTAATATTGAAGAAAGCAGTGATGAGGAAGCAGAAATTAATCAGATGCTAATAGAAGAATCCTCTAAAGAAGAAGAAATTAATGAAGAAAATTGTAAGTGTAGTCATTATGACGCCATTCTTAAGATGAATGGTTTAAGCTTGAATGTTTTAATTAAAGAAGATAATCTTATATTAGATATAATTGATAAAATAGAAAATCCATAAAAAAAGAGAAAAGCTTTGCAAAAGTATATTGCAATTGCTAAAAAAGGAACGAGTAAGGACTCAACAAAAGTCCAAGAAAAGCTTCAAGAAAACTCACAACAATATTCTTTTAATGAAATTCTTAAAAGAATTAATACAAAAAAGAGTGAGAAAGAGTCAACTATTTAGGACCTTAAAGCTAAGGTCAATGAGACAAAAGAAGAATTAAAGAAGTTAAAAACTAGAGTTCAAACTTTAGAACTTATTAGTTTCAATGATTTTTCAAGAAAATCAAAAGTAGGAATTCAAGAAGAAGAACAAGAGTTAGATAAACTAATAGGTCAAGTAAACAATTCTCCTAAAAGGAAAGAAAAGTCTATCAATTCAATAGACAAAATTACAAATCAAAAATGGTATAGTAAAGTAACTTTGGTAATAGCAAAGGAGTATATTATCAAAGTTGAAGCCCTTATAGACTCAGGAACTTATTTGAGATGTATAAGTGAAGGAATTATTCCCACAAAATATTTCTCGAAAACAACTTAAATGTTAAACACAACTAATGGTGGTGAAATGCCTATTCAATATAAACTCTCTAATGTGGGAGTTTGTTTTGATAGAGTTGGACTAGAAACAAGTTTTTTACTTAATAAAGATATTTCAAGACTTGTTATTCTAGGGACACCATTCTTGAATCTCCTCTACCCATTTCAAGTCTCTCATAAAGGGATAACGGCAGCGGTAAACAATATTAAAGTTAAGCTTGAATTCTCCACTGAACCAGAGTGGCATGAGATTAACAATCTCAAAACAAAAATTGAAGAAAAAGAAAGTTTTTTATTCTCTCTTAAACAAGAGATAAATTACAAAACAATTAAAAATAAATAAATTCTCCAAAAGTTCAAGAAGAGATAAAAATGTTTAAAGAAAAATTAGAAAAAGAAATCTGACATTCCTAATGCTTTTTGGCATAGGAACAAACATGTGGTCAAATTACCTTATGAGCCAGATTTCAAAAAAACCATGATCCCAACAAAAGCAAGACCAATCCAGATGAATGAAAGGCATTTAGAGATTTGTAAAAAAGAAATAGAAGAATTACTTATAAAAGGACTTATTAGAAAGAGTTTCAGTCCTTGGTCTTGTCCAGCATTCTATGTAGAGAATGCTGCTGAGTTGGAACGAGGAGTTCCTCAATTAGTTATTAATTATAAACCTCTTAATAGAGTACTGAGATGGATTAGGTATCCAATTCCTAACAAAAGAGATTTGCTACATAGGCTTCATAAAGCCACAATATTTTCTAAATTTGACCTAAAGAGTGGTTATTGGCAGATTCAGATAGCTAAAAAGGAACAGCACTTACCATTTCATTTGGACATTTTGAATGGAATGTATTGCCTTTTGGGCTTAAGAATGCCCCTCCGAATTTCAGAGAATAATGAACGAAATATTCAATCCTTATACGTATGAGAAAGAAATTGATTTCTTCAAATTTTTAGAAGAATATTACAAGCTTAAAAAGCTTAAATTCTCAAAATTCAATCAACTTAATACAGTTGAAAAGGTAATAGAGAATTCCCCCGATAATAATAATAATAATAATAATAGTAGTAGTAATAATAATAGGATGAGGTACTTACTAATCAGAGCTTTAGGTGAGGATCCATAAGATTTACCATCATTTTCCTCTACGTGGATCTGTTTTCTGATCCATGTAATTATCTGGAAACCTAAGCAGGAATCGGAGAAGGCATTTATATAGGAGATAGATCTTCTCTGATCTCTATGTTCCCTGCAGCAATTCAGATGATCAGATTAGTGAGAAGGCTTCAAAAAAGTTCCACTACAACTATATTGGTTTTTCTACCCAATTCTTTCTTTGATGTGTAAGGTATTATGTTTCCGTGCCGAAAATACTCGACAGCTTCATGCGTAACAATTAATCTTGCCATGGCAAGGCTTCTCATTTGGTCAGCAGCTAGGTGAATTGTTCTCTCAGGGTCAAGGAAAGAGTAATCAACCAATATGACTGCATCATACAGAACTTTCCTTAACAAAACTTCATCTCCAAAGCCCTGCATAAATAATTTCCATAGCATACTCTGATATTCATTTAGTTTTGAGATCAATAAAATAAAGATGCACTTAATGTGATTTTAGCCTGAAGAACATAGACAATTCAATACTGATGGACCATTTTTAACAATTAAAAAATATGCTTTAACTTTCTTATGACTTCTAAAACTAAATAGCGACGCTACAATCCTTCTCAATTATAATCTTGAACTCATGATACCACAACGCTAACGTTCAAAGAGAGTGATACTGACCGGCAAAAACGTAAGCGGCAAACTCTTCTCCAACAGCATTCTTACAAGGGTCACTGGAAAATCAAGGCAGAACTTTAGCGCGTCAAATATTAACTCGGATGAAATAATGTCACAATATAAGACATGCAATTTTCTTACATGGAAAAAAAAAAAAAAAAAAGAAAAGAAAACAGAAAAAGACAGTAAACAATACTAACCGAAAAAGTAAAAGTTGTCAAACCCAGTTATGGAACCAACAGCCCAACTCTTCAAGTCTTTCTCCAAATCCTCCCTTGAAATTGAAATCCCACTTCTAAGATTCAAGCATAGCTTCAAAAAAAAGGCCTCCACAATAACAACTCCAGCCAAATACCCCATATTACATCCTTCACCAACTCTTCTACAAACCCCACCACTCAAGAGCGGCAAGAAAGACTCCAACCCCACATTCGAACCCGCCCAAATGCGAACCAAATCCGAAAAAGGCGCAAGCAAACTCCACCCGTTCGATTCATCTTCTTTGCTAGAACACACAATTATGTACCCGAGAATTGCTTCCACCAAAGACTTGACCTCTTTCATCGCTTTCTTCTCTCTCTAAGAGGCCAAGTCCTTCCCACACAACTCAACAACAACGTTGTAGGCCTCGTACACCACGGGAACGAGCAATGCGATACTTTTTGAAGAATCACACGAAGAAGAGCACGAAGACATCATCTGGAACAAGTGTTTCGCAGCTAAAATTCGATCCAAAGGCTCGTCTTTTGGGTCGTAATGGCTGTGCAATGTCAGAGCAGCGTAGACCCAGGTCGATTCCAGAGGTGGGTCGACTCTTGCTTGCAATAATTCGTAGAATTCCTGAAGAAATTCAGTTGATTTGGTGTTTTTATCTCCAACTTGGGTTGAAAGGAGCTTTATTGATTGAGAAAGCTTGAGATTGTAGGATTCGCCGATAAGGGAATTGAGAACTTTCGCGTTTGGGGAATCTTGTGGGTTGATAATACCTAAGGCCATGGCTGAGAGGAATTGATGAAGATATGAGAAATATTGGTGTGTAGCTTTCGAGATTTTCAAACCCTAATTCTCTGTTCTTTTTTGCGGGTGGCGATAGTTAAAGGGTATAAGTGGTGATTGGATAGTTAAAGGGTATAGTTAAAGGGCAATTTCAAATTCTCTCAACTCCATTTTTCAAATTTTCCCGGTATAAGTCTCGCGCCAACGATGGCACGGACAGATATAAAACGACACCCGTGTTCGGCACGGTAAAAAAGAAAACGACATTTCGCACCCGTTCGGACTTACGAGTTACGACGTTAAGGCTGCTTGACCACGTCAGCCTTAATTTGCTTGTATTTGGCAGAGCAACCAGCCTTGGTGAAAGAAAACGACATGAATTCAATTTTGGAAAACGGCAAGAACGACAAAAAAAGTAAAAGCCAAAAAAGACGGACCATATGTAAAACGACATTCGTGTTCGAAACACGTAATTATCATAAGACACCATATAATTATTCACAACATCTCATTTCTCTGTGCTGTGGTCTGTATTTTCGTCTACGACGGAGAAGATTCCATAGGGAAGTCGAAAAGAGTTCTCATTTACAAAGAATGAGAGACTCCAAACGACAGGAATTTTATAAGTAAAGAAAACGTCAAGTTTATAAGGTGATATGTCGTCTTCGTAAATGAAACGACCTGTAATTTTTCAAGGCAAGCTGTATGTCTTTTCTTCAGTTTTATAAAGAAACGGCATGTCGTTTCTTAAGTGAAGACGGTGTGCCACTTTATGTCGATGAGGGATTTATATAGACTACTTTTCAATTTAACAAGACAAAATAGTATTGTATGGGACGTATATCTTGGATCGATAATTTGAAGTGAATAGCATTTTTTTAACTTAAACGCTAACATATTATAAAATATTTAAAGTAAATTTATTACGTAAATAATTATTATAATAAATAAATTATTTATTCGTAGTAATATTTACTTCAACCATTACACACCACAACATTTCAAATGCCTAACAAATTGACATGCTAAATGCTCAATTAAATGAAAGCAATAACCAAAACTTCCTTGGAAAGACGCGAAAAAGGAACAAAAGTAAACGATGAACGTTTTTCTTTTGGTTTTTTTGGCAGCTTGTGCTCTTTATTTTTTTTATTGTTTTTGTAAATATATTCTCTCTTATTATATACGCCGCAAATTTTTTACGTGACGAAACAGATAATGAATCCTGTTATCCTAATAATCTGTTTAGACAAATTTTGATAATGGGTCTGTTAAGACTAACAAAACCGTTTCTGAAAAAACCCAGCGGGACAAACTAGATTTTGTTACTATTTGAACTTGCTAAATTTATGGTTTTCTTTCCGTGGAAAGAAGCATGATATATTAGCCTGTTTCACATTAGTTAGTTCTAACTAACTTTTCAGTGAAAAATAATATAAAGTTCTCACATGTTATTGTAAAAACTAAAATATTGCTACAGTTTAAAACTCTCACTTGTTACAGTATTTATAATTATAACCAATAGTTTTAACCAGCCTGTCATAAATTATTAGCATAAGAATATGTATCACTATACATCGATTTTTCATTTCAAACAAAGAAATAAAACCATATACTACGTTGATTAAGTGGGAAAAAAAAATGAACTAATTTAAGACGAACAGTGTGGTTGACTCACAAGTCTCCGGCGATGCTCATGCTAAGCTTACATGGACTTGAAAAAAATCAATTGACGTATGAAACCTGCGAAGAAAAGGAAAGAAAAGAGCCAAAAAAAGTAGGAAAACAACTTTTATTTATTTTGACTTTTGAAAGCCAAAAGTGCCAACCCATTGTCTACTCTTAATTAGATAATGTGAACGCATGAAAATGAAGATCAACAATATGAGGGAAGTGTCGGATAAGTTTTCAATGTAGACAATTGTATGAGGAAGTTTTGTATGGTTTTTATATTTTATAAGGTGTGATTTCCAGACTACGTACGTCTTTTGAGCAAATTATTCTTGCCCATTGCAATGATGATCAGTAGATTTTCCCTTCAACTTGTTGCTTTTTCCGTGCTTTTGCTTTGCTTGGTGCAAGGCCTTGTAGCAGACTTGGAAGTTGAAGAACCAAAAATCAGATGCATAGATGCTGAGAGACGAGCACTCCTCAAGATTAAAGCGCATATGGTTGAGGGCCGCGGTCTTCTTTTTTCGTGGGGGGAAGAAGCTGAGAAAAGGGAATGCTGCAAATGGCTTGGGATTCGATGCGCAAATAGATCATCCGGTCATGTGATCATGCTTGATCTTTCCCCGTCCACTTTCGGCATGTATGATACAGTCATGCGTTTTGGAGGTAAGATCAGTCCACTGTTTGAGTTGCGATATTTGACTTATTTGGACCTCAGTTACATCGACCTCAGCAGCAGCCATGTCCAAAGTTCCATAGGTACTCTAAGTAAATTAAGATATCTCAATCTCTCATACATTTCCTTGAGTGGAGAAATTCCTTCTCAGTTTGCAAATCTTTCGAGCATGCGGGTTCTTGATCTTAGCCTTAACTACTTAACACCAAGAAGCCTTGATTGGGTTTCTTCTCTTTCTTCATTGAGAGTACTTGATCTTAGTTATAGCTTTAGTAATAGCCTTGTTAATCTTCATCTCTCATCTGCCAAGTTAGAATGTTCTATTCCAGAAGGTTTTGGAAACGTGACTGCACTAAAGTACCTTGATCTCAGCTATAACTCTTTAAAAGGCCCTATTCCAAATGCTTTAGGTAACATTTTTGGTCTTTCCTACCTTGATCTTGGTGAAAATAACATAGGAGGTTTCATTCCTGAAACTTTTGGAAACATGACTTCCCTTTCCTTTCTTAATCTTGAAACCAATTTTCTCGAAGGTGAAATCCCGGAATCTCTGTGGAGTATATGTACTCTGCGGGCACTTAACTTAAAGGGAAACGAACTCCGTGGACAGCTTCCTAGTCTCAGTCGATTGTCGTCTGGGTGTGCACAGTACTCTCTAGAGTCTTTGGATTTAAGTGAGAATCGGATGACAGGATCTTTGTTCGATCACTCACTCTTTTCTTCTCTGAAAGAGCTACGGCTTTCTTCAAATCAATTGAATGGAACTATACCAGATAGTATTGGACAATTGACGCAATTGGAGATTTTGGATATTTCTACGAATGCTCTAGAAGGCGTGATCTCTGAAGCTCATTTTTCAAAGCTCTCTCGGCTATACCATTTGGATTTGTCTAATAATCTGAATTTAGTTCTGAGTGTCCCCTCTGACTGGATTCCTCCTTTTCAATTAGATGTCATAAGAGTCGGATCTTGCAAGTTGGGCTCCCAGTTCCCAAAATGGCTCCGCACTCAAAAATCTTTTTCTGAGCTTGACATTTCAAATTGTGGGATTTCAGATTCTATTCCAAATTGGTTTTGGAACTCATCTACTCACTCAAGTATTATGAATCTTTCCAACAACCAAATGACTGGAGCAATTCATGCAACTCGTCATCCTCTATAATCCTTACATTACTTCGATCGATCTGAGCTCAAATCAATTTGAAGGTCCAATACCACTTTTTTCACTTGAAGCCTCGGCATCACAGCTTTCCAACAACAAATTTTCAACTATAAACTCGTTATGAGACGTCGATGGTGCGGGCTTAAACTTCCTAGATATCTCCGATAATCAATTGGTAGGAGAGCTACCTGATTGTTGGTCAAGATTCATTAGTTTAGAAGTTCTTGTTCTAACCAACAAGAAGTTATCCGGGAAAATCCCTAGTTCTATTGGGTCCGCCCGTTCCCTTAAAATGTTGAATTTGGGGAACAACAGTTTAATTGGGAATTTACCTTCATCCTTGGAAAGCTGTAGCGACTTGACGGTTCTTGACGTGGGAAGCAATAGATCACTGGGGTCAATACCAACATGGTTAGGAGAAAATATGCCAAATCTAATCACCCTTAGCTTGCGATCGAATCGGTTCAGTGGGAGCATGCCTAAAAATTCAACTTCTGGACCTTTCTTTAAATGATATCTCTGGACGTGTACCAAACTGTATTGGTAATTTTACAGCCATGAAAACAACCGGTATTGACGATACATCTACATCAATCACCTTTTTCCAAAATGGAAGCGAAGATGGCTACAGTGCCCAAGCGACATTGATGTGGAAAGGTAGATTGTCCCATTATAAAAGTACTCTGAGACTTGTAAAGAGCATTGATTTGTCGAGCAACAAGCTGATCGGGGAAATTCCAAGAGAAATTGTTGAGCTTAAGCAATTGGTCTCTTTGAACTTATCAAGAAACAAATTGAGTGGACAAATTCCTGCAGAGATTGGTCAACTAAAATCTCTAGATGCTCTTGATTTGTCAAGGAACCACTTTTTTGGCAAAATTCCTTCAAGCCTCTCTGAAGTTGATCGTCTAAATACCTTGGACTTGTCAAGCAATAATTTTTCAGGAAAAATTCCAACAAGCACTCAACTCCAAAGCTTCGATCCTTCTACTTACTCGGGGAATCCTGAACTGTGCGGACTCCCACTCTCAAAGTGTCCAGGAGATGGTGCAACTACTCCCTCAGATACTCAAAATGCGGACCACCAAAGTACTCCTACCACACCAGTCAGGAGATTTAACAGGACTATCAGACCGCCTCTAAGATACTCCCCTTCTCTATATTATATTTTTTTAACCGACAAAGGTGAGCCAGAGAGCAATGATGAAGCCGTGTAGGCTAAAGATTCGATCAAGTGGGAGTTAGCCATGAGGGATGAGATGGATTTCTTAATGTCCAATCAAACACGGTAAGGCAACTGGCAGAGTTACCAAAAGGCAAAAGGCCTTATATAACAAGTGGGTATACCAAATTAAAGATAAAAGTGATAGCAGCAAACGGTATAAGGCAAGGCTAGTGGTAAAAGGCTTTCAATAGAAAAAGGGCATCAACTTTAACGAGATTTTTCCTCTGATGGTGAAGCTAACCATGATCAGGACGGTACTTGCACTAGTGGCAAATGAAGACTTGTTCTTAGAATAGTTGGATGTTAAGCTTGCCTTTCTTCATGATGATTTGGAGGAGGAGATCTACATGAAACAGCTACAAGGTTTCGAAGTACCGAGTAAAGAGAACTTGGTGTGCAAACTTCAGAAAAGCTTGTATGGCCTCAAACAAGCTCCCAGGCAATGGTATAAGAAGTTTGACAATTTTATGTGCAGCAATGTTTTGTTGAAGTGTCAAAGAGATCATTGTTGTTATGTGAAGAATTTTGGTAACTCCTATATTGTTGCTATATGTTAATGACATGCTGATAGCAGGAGGTTGTAAACAGGAGATTGATAAGCTAAAGAAAGAGCTGTCTAAGGAGTTTGCAATGAAGGATTTGGGTGCCGCAAAACAAATCCTTGGGATGAAAATAATAAGGAACAGTAATGGTCTGAAACTGTCACAGAAAGAATATGTTGAAAAGGTGCTTAGCAGATTCAACATGAATAATGCAAAGCCTGTGAGTGCTCCTTTGGCCAGTTACTTCAAGTTATCAAAGGAGTAATCACCGACCACGGAACAAGAGCGAGACCACATGGCCAAGGTGCGTTATGCTTCAGCCATAGGCAGTCTCATGTATGCCATGGTTTGTACCAGACCGGACATTGCACATGCAGTGGGAGTTGTGAGTAGGTACATGAGCAATCCAGGCAAGCAGCATTAGGAGGCAATGAAGTGGATTCTCAAATACCTAAGAGGTATTATGGGTTTAGCACTGTGTTTCAAGAAGTCAGACTTGGGATTACAGAGTTATGTAGACGCTAATATGGCTGGAGACATTGATGGTAAAAAGAGTACCACTGGTTATGTCTACATTTTGGGTGGCACAGCAGTTAGTTGGGTTTCGAAGCTGCAGAAGATAGTTGCACTCTCTACAACTAAAGTAGAATATGTGGCAATGATAGAAGCAAGCAAGGAGATGATTTGGTTACAGTTGTTTTTGGAAGAGCTGGGTCACAAGCAAGAAAGGAGTGCGTTACACAATGACAGTCAGAGTGCCATTTACTTGATGAAAAATCTCATATTTCATGCTAGGACAAAACATATACAATTGCGGTATCACTTCATCAGGTCAGCTTTGGAAGATGGAGTGTTAAAGCTTAAGAAGATTCTTGGGAGTCAAAATCTAACAGATATGCTCACCAAGACGATTTTGATCGAGAAACTGAAGTTGTACACAACTTTAGTTGGACTTCTCCATGAGGCGTGAGAAGTTGTTGCCGCTGCAGTAGAGACATGGTAATTGATTAGTCTCCAAGTGGGAGATTGTTGCAGGTGTAGAGCCAAATCAAGTCAACAACCTAGCAAAATGAAGAAAAAGGAGAGAAAATGCAGATTTGGGGCGCTGTGGCGCCAAGGTTGGGCGCCGCAACGCCAATGGGCAACAAGGCAGCGCCGCGGCATTGGTAGAAAAGCACCGCGCTGCCGGCAGGTGAGCGCCGCAACGCTCGTTTTGAGCACCGCGGTACCAAGGCACTGTGTTGTGTGATTTTTTATGGGTTTTTTGAAGCCAAAAAGTGAAAACTACTAGGGTTTTTCGTTAGTTGTTATTTTTTTCTTCTTTGGGGTATAAATAGACATAAGGTGGCTAGAGTTATGGGTAAGAGAGTGGTATTATTTTGTGTGAGGTATATTTTGTGAGAGCTCCATTGTTGAGAGAGAAAAATTCCCACAAAGGGTGCTACGTAAAAGAAAGATTTAGTAAACACAAATTGAGAGTGTGTGATAAATTTCTCCTGTAATTTGTAATCTCATTCATCTTAGTGGAATCTACAAGCGGCAGAAACAAGACGTAATCTCGAATTGGACAAACTTGTATAAAAATTTGGTGCCTCTCTTTTCTTCTTTTCTTCAATTTATTTTCTACAATTATTTGTTCTTGCGATCCTTAGAATTATGAGACGCCTAATTCCCTAACATCCATCTCCTACCATCACAAATCTGAGAAAAATATGCTCTACAAAAAACAAACACAAAGGAATCAAAGTCACAAACATAACAAATTGGTTTTGGAATCTTCCTACGATGGTAACACAACTCAATTTGTCAAATAATGAGATTTGGGGAACAAGTCATGACAATGAGCAAGAGTTCAATGTTTCATCAATAGAGTTGATGCCTTCAACTTCGTTGAATTTGAACTCAAATAATTTAGGAGGCCCAATACCACTTTTTTTCCCAAAATGTCTACATTGCATATTTCCCTATGTAACATCTCCATGTCCAACTTAGTCTTTCTTGATGTTTCATAAAATCAATTGTCTGGGCAACTTCCTGATTGTTGGAAAAACATGGAGAAATTGGAAGTTCTTATTACTAACAAGCAATAAGATTTCAGGGAAAGTTCCGATTTCCATTGGCATCCTAGCTCGCATCAATGCATTGCACTTGAGCAACAACAATTTCACTGGAAACTTGCCTTCAACCTTCAAAACCTGAACAGAGTTGATGGTTCTTGGTGTCGGAGGAAATAAGTTATCGGGGCCAGTACCAGCATGGATTGGGAAAATCTCACAAAAGTTGTTATTCTTGGCCTACGATCCAATAACTTCTATGGGAGTTTGCCCTCACAACTATGTCATTTAGAGAATCTTTAGCTGTTGGACTCGTTTTCAAATGAGTTCTCAAGCAATATTCCCGCATGTCTTGGTTATTTTGAAGGAATGAAAGAAGATGGGTTTCAAGGCTTACCTTTCAACAATAAATCAATATTCATAATGTGGAAAGGAGCAGCAAGTGAATTAAAGAAATTGAAACTCCTAAAGAACATTGATTTGTCAAACAACAAGTTGATAGGAGAAATTCCGAAACAAATTACCGAACTTAAAGACTGGTTTTTTAAAACTTGTCAAGAAGCAATTTGAGAGGACAAATTCCCCAAGAGATCGGTCAGTTGAAATCGTTAGATGCGCTTGATTTATCAAACGACCACCTTTCCAGTCAAATTTCTTCAAGTCTTGCTCAAGTAGATCGTCTGAGTGTATTAGACTTGTCAGGAAATAATTTGTCAGGCCCTGACGCTGCTGCATATTGGGATAATCCTGAACTTTGTGGCGACCCACTTCCAAAGAAATGCACACCTGAAGAAGAACCAACTACTTTTGAAGCTACCGAAGATGCTCATGGTGGCAACCAAAAAGACAAAGATGGATTCGTAAACCCAGGATTCTATGTTAGCATAGGACTTGTATTTGTAGTTGGATTCTGGGCAGTGTGTGGAACATTGATATTCAACAAGTCTTGTAGATACGGATATTTCAAGCTCTTGAATGATATAGGAGATGGGATCTATGTAATGATGGCAGTGCACAAGGCAAAACTTCTCCGGATGATCGGAAGCTAAGTGGTAAGTTCCTCCATCCCCCTCAAAAGTTGTAGAAATACTTGTCTGCATATGTTAGTGTCGCCATAATCAGTTTCTGTTTCACCGAATTTCTATCGCAGGTGATGATTATTGGTTACTGACAATGTAGGATCTTTGCCATCAACCCTTCAAGGGAAGACCGCTCTGTGTGGTGGAGAGCTTTCCGGAGTTTTCATCAACAAATAATTTGTGATGTAAAGGACCATACTCTCTTGCCAAAGTTGCCGTCGGTTTCTTTCCGATATTCTGCATTGTAAAATGCTTGAACTTGATTTGTTGCTTTCATCTTTGGAGCTAAGGGTGGCATAATGTCTACCTGCCCTGCTTTGATATTTAGGATACTCTGTTGTTGGTGTTCATGTTTCTCTGTTTTACTGCATTTGATGTGCAGTGTTATCGTGTATTTGTTTGTTTTGCATTGTATTATTGTAGCATGCACACTTTATTCTCTTCGACTTGAGGAACATATAATTTGCTAAAATTATAGCCAAATTTTGAGATTAAAAAAAAAATACCGATTACAATTTATTAGGTATAGGTGCATAAAATCATTTTCCATTATGAAATTGATCGTTTCAATGGAAGCATTTTCAACATGGCCATGAGATTTCCATCCTTTATATAATGAAGGAGAGAGAAGTTTTTATAATATTGTCAAAAATTAAGTAAATTTTATCTCTACCAATTTAATAAAAAAAATCAGTTGAAGCATATAACAGATATAGGTATTTTTAAAAGCACCATTTAACAAAAACATTGCCTCATTTTATCCTTCTTATTCTTTGTTCTTCAACAAAATAACAAGGCAATTCATGGAAATCAGTTCAAATAAGATCCTAGAGTTACTATAATTAGGCCAATAGTTTTACACCCCTCATAAATTGTGTCATAGATGGAGATTGGGATGGAGCCAAGAAAATTAGCCAGGAAGGACGAAAGCGTGACTAAACTAATAAGGTGGAACAAATAGAGAGATATAAAATTTTAAAGAGGCAAACTATAAATTTAATTTAATTTTATATTCAAAATTAAAAAAAAAAAAAAGTTTATGGGACGATCATCTACCCTCGTCTCATCGGTGGCTCCGTTCTTGGAGATCATACTAACCACCATCATAACATAATATCAGTCAATAAATAATGGCATATTCACGAACCTCTCGCTATTCTCTTCATATAAGTAGACTTGTAGATGATAGATAAGAAGCTACGCTACATTAGTACTGATTTCTCATGTTGGTAAGCAATATTAGGAGCTCCATTCTTTTCATCATATGTTGCCTTTTTTACATTTGAGATGGTATAAACAAATTAAAATTCTAAAAATTGACACCAAAAGTAAGCCTCTAAAATGCATATGACATTTCACTATTAAGAGAGACAGAGAGTTGAAAGAACAAGGAAAGAAAATCTTCAAATAATTTGTGGAAGTTTTATCATCAGTCTGTCATATTTATGACCAATCTATCTACCTACAACGTTGTAAATGATGCAGCAGTTCAAGTAAACTTGTAGATGACACGAAGCTGTGCAAAGTTAATACTGATTTCCATTTTGCACGGTGAAAAGTAAAAATGCTTTGAGTTCCATCCTGAAATTTGGGATTTCTAGGGTGGTAACCTATAGGTATCTGTTTTTTAGTGCCATATTCATAGTAAAAACAGTTGGTTTAACCAGATCAACGGTCAAAAACTGAACACTACCGGTAGAGGTCTGCACCCCAGAAGGACCTCTGAAATATTTTTACACGATATTCTAAAAAGGTCAAAGTTCGGCAGACAAGTTGGCAACATGTATGCCACCAAAAGTGATCCTTTAGAATGCAAACGACATTTCAGAGAGAGAGAGTTGAAAGAATACGGAAAGAGTATTTTTCAAATAATTGGGGGAGTTCATCTATACTATTATTGATTTCTCGTCATCATAAACATATTTCAGTGTCCATTTTTATAACTTTACAGAGAGCTCAATTGATTCCCTTTATGACTGACTACAAATGAATGAACGTAAGCTTCCTTCCTAACTGTATGATGTATGCATCCCTTTGGATTCTCCGCTTCTTTATCTACAACCCCTCCTCCAACGACTTTCTACTCTTCTGAATCTTAAATAATCAAAAAATGGATAAACCGAGAAAAAAAATTGAAGCAATTTTCCCCGAATTACAAAAGCTTTTTATATTTCCATTTCTACCTGTCTTCCACATTAAACGTCAAGGGAAACGCGGGTCTTTATCGGTTTTAGCTTCAATCCCATGCTTTCTGGAGAGAGGAGCTCCGGAGAGATGCGGGATGGACTGAGTGGGCTCCTTGGGCTGTCACTGAACTGGCAAGGCCTATACAAGCCATAGCCCATGAAGAAATACTCCATGGGTATAAGCATTGCATGTGGCTGCTCCTCTGTCACCATTGAGCCACAAGCCTGAACCTGCAATAACATCACATTCTCTGTTGGAAAAATGCCACCTCCACATTCATTCACTTTAGCTCAATCATGAGATTTGGTAAGCTAAACCTACCTCTACTAAGGCACTAAATCTCCTATCTAATTTTGCTGCCATGTGCAGAGCCTCGGAATGAAAAGGAGAGCCATCCCCGACGAAAATAAGAGTGCGACATCTTAGCCTCTTCAAGCCTTCTGTAATGTCAGGTCTCCTGCAAGCAAGCCAATAAAAGACATATAGTTAATGCAATAAAACGATTGCAAATCCAAGGGATGAAATAAAATTATACAAAAGGAATGAAAATCTAATGCAATATATTACCGATTGATTGCTTGAAGAAACCGCAAAACATTCACACCCTGCCTCTCTTCCAACAACTGCATAGGAAAAGATGTTATGGAATTAAACAAGAATCATCCTTCAATTAAATGTGTCTTTGCATTGCAAGCATGCAACGTACGTTTTTCAATATCTTAGATAAATGGTTAGCTCAAACACTAACCTTTCTGCATGCTTGAACTATATCGGACTCTGGAACTTCTGCACTACCACGAACCTCCTGTATAGTATAAATTATACTCTATTGATCAGGCAACCAACAACGGAACAGGAAATAAAGGAAAGGAATAGGCTGGAAAAAAGAGCACCTTACTGAAATACCGTTGAAGCAAGCACTCTTTTAGTAAACCACACATGCCATAAAAATATAGCAAATTTGACATCACCTACAGATTACAACTTTGATAAGGTTATGTCACATAAAAAAAAAATGACAAAAAGAAGGTTTGGTAAGGTTAATTTACGCACATTTCCTGGAAAAGAAAAATAACAACTAAGCGTAGGAGAAAAAACCTTATTGTAAATCCATTCTGACCAAGAGGGTGCTTTGCATAGAGGAGATACAAGTATCAAACCAAGAACACGCTCTCTATGTTTTATCTGTAATACAGAGACATTAATTAGTGAACCTGTATTGGAATCAGAAAAGAGCATAGATTTAGAATACTACAGAAGGAAACTTACCGCAAATAAGGCAAGGATATAGGCACCTGCTGTTACTCCCATACACATAACTGCACCAAGCCTGAAGGTCATAACCAACGAATTACAAAAAGCTATAGTCATTCTTAGATGATATACAAAGGGGAAAAAAATTCCCTTGCATTTCCCCCCCTTGTGACCATTAGCACTAATGAAGGGAAAAATTTAATAGTCTTGCATATTTTTCAGTCTTCCAAGAATCAGTGAAAAAATTACCTAAAACTAAAAGATCTCACAGAAACCAAAAAATAATTAAATAAAACATAATAAATTACCCAAAAAAGTTGAGAACTTCAACAATCTGGTCTGCTAAATCATCGACAGAAGGCACAGGAACATCTGGGCAAATTGGACCAGCTCCTAACTGCAAGAACTCTTGCGGAAGTACCAAAGGAACTTTGTTAATAACAGTATTCAGGGAATCAGTAATGAAATATTTCTGAGCAACAAAACATTCCAACAGTAAGGATAGCCAAGTCAGATAAGCCCACTCAAACCAAAAAGCTTACTGACCTCATGGCCAGGAGGACTGATATGGTATATACAGAAGTTGTGGAGAAGCAAAGAAGACGCCTCAGGACAAAAAAAAAATCCTTGGAAACAAGACATATCTGCTCAAGTAAGACATTTAGCAAGGATTAAAGTCTGCTTCATTGTCAGATAGTCTTAGCAAATAAAGAACATATATGTGTTGGTGACTATGAATATCGGATACCAATACAAAAATAGTGCCCAAAAAAGGGTAAAAACTTGAGAACATGAATTCCAAATAAGCATCAAGAAAAAAACCAACAAAATTAAAAACCAGTGCACTTACGATTTAAAGCCAAATCAGGATAAGTAATAACTGCTGGTTTGTCTTTGTCCCCATAGACGATAACCGACACATTGCCACGGCCAGTTTGTATTATATATTCCTGCCGATGAAATATTGCAAGAGATGAGTGACAGACAAGAAATTTATCAACGCATGAGGATTTGGATAAAAAATGCATGAGCAGAAAACATAGTTACACATCCAAGCAAATATCAAAATCAAATATTGGTTTGACTACCATGGTATTCTTCTTAGTAATATGATAACGTGTCTGGGGTTCTTGGATAATACGGTACTTTCAGAAGGAGTTATATAGCCTCGATAGGACAAATCTGTTATACCGTATTCCTAGCCTCCAAGTAAGGGCTAATATCCAGCACCTTTTTTCGAGATTTATTTTCCCTTTAACTTCCCATGTGCACTTACCCCTTCTAAGGCAACTTAAAAGATACTGAGCACTTTTTTGGGCAACATGACTTTAAAAAGAACAGATGAAACAAAATAAGCGATTCCAGATTTCAATTATTGCAGAAACTTTTCTCTTTCCTTCTCTTTTTTTTTTTTTTTTTTCCCTGGAGGGATAAAGGAAAAGGGAGAAGAGACGTGGAGATGGTTAAAAAGATACGCAAGGAATCGCACATGCATAAAAGACATTGACTTAAAGGTTTTAAACTGATAAAAATGACCAATAAAACAAGGAAACAAGACAAATGGAACGACAGACTAACAGCTCGACCAGTCACCCATATAAAAAGGAAAAAAGATAGCCAAGGAAAATGCATTTTTTTTTATTTCGTCAGTGAGCAGTAAACTTCACAATGGATCCAGCGGAGAATCCAATTTCTTTCCCACAAAGAGAATCACCCACGAAGGAAAGAATCAGAAAACAAGAATGGAAAAACAATAAGGGTCTGTTTGGTAAATGGATTCGAATTAATGATTTAATTTAAGTTAGTGTGATTTGAATTAGGATTTGAATTAGTGATTTGAGTCCATTGAGTTCAAAGAATGCACAAAACAAACATACCCTAAAAACTTCCCAACGATAGAAACTAAACAAATAGAAACAAATACGGTATCCCATTTCAAAACCCAATCAAATTCCCAAAAAAAAGTTCACAAAGAGTCAAAGAGTTTAAAACAATTTTTTAAATAACGAAAAAAGAAAAGCATATGACTGGACATGAAATTTGAGAACTTTACAAAAAGAGTCCCCGACCTGAAGAAATTAGATAAGAGGTATATAGAAGGAAAACTGTAACGACAGCTTTACTTTTACCAAAACAGACGGCAAAAAAATTATAAAACTTGTATTATTGACTAAAAAGGTTTCATTTCATAAAAGAAAATCTTCATTTTTCTTTTCTGAAATGATAAAACGGGGGAAAAAAATAAATTTGCAAATAAGGTATGTACAGATCTAGCCTTTACCAAATTCAAATCTTCCATATCCCATAATAAAAATCAACCAAAAAAATAAAATTCGGACACTTTCAGCAATAAAAATTAAAATAATAATAAAGAAAAAAGTTCGGACACAAATCGATTCTCAGCAACCAAAAGGCATGAAACCTAAAAATTCAATTTTCGAAATGAATTATTCGAACCAAATGCAAAATGAAACTAGTAAGCTTCAGATTGATGAATCTTCAGAAGAAAAAAAAAAGAGAGAATAAGAAAAACACCAAACTTTACCTTTCCACCGAGATAGATCTTCTCCATATCGACGGAAACAAAATTGTTAGACTCAGCCATGGCCGCAGCTCCTGCGCCTCTCTCAAAGTCCCGAAGCCAACAGCCCCTTTCCCTCTCTGCCTCCTCTCTCCTCTCGCTCTCTCTCTCTCTCTCTCTAGAGCTCCCTGGTCTCCCTCTCTCTCGCCTAGAAAAAGTAGGCCTCGAGCTTCAATGGCTTATATACGAAGCGATTCTCTCTCTCCTCTCTCTTCTCTCTTTCTAAACTGAGAAAATAACCAGCGGTTAACCACCACCGACGCTCTTCAAAGTCTTCACAAACTGGAGGGTGTTTGAAAACGGTAAATATCACTCAATTTTTATTATAAATTTAATTATAAATAATAAAAAAAATTATATATTATAATAATAATTATAATGTAAAATTTTCACATATTATAATAAAAATAATTTTTAATATTAGTTTCTACCGCTCCATCTAACCACTCCAATTAACGAATACCACGTCGTTTAGCTCGACAAAGCGTCTCTCGGTGCCCATCTTATGCTGGGTGCGTTTGATATTAAAATTAAAAATTAGGGCGATTTTATTTTATGATACGAGAGTTTTGCTTTATTATTTTGTACAATAATAAATAAAATTGTATAATTAAAACGACCTTAGGAAACAAAACCGTCATTGTCTTGTTATTTTGGCTTGGTGTAAATTTTTTTTTTATCTTTTATTGGATCCGAAATTTGACCCAATGGGAATGATAAGTGTCACGGCCTCCTATCATTTGTGTTTGACTAAAAGTGTTTGTTGGTACTCTGGCAATTGTACACCTGTCATTGGAAGCTCTTTTCGTGGGTCCCAAATTTTCTTGTGGGCCCTAGTCTTTTTTTTTTTTTCGGAAAAAATTAACATGTGTTTGCATTTTTTGAGGGTGCTTATAAGTAACAAAATTGTGGGTTGCTTGCCTTTCATTTGACTCAATGATTAATCATATACCACCACTAATCATGGTTTTTTAATTATATATTTCATTTCTCATATCACTTTTATTTTGTGTGTGTTGGGATTTTGTTCGTCCTTGCTGTACTCCCTTTCCCCCGCATCTTCACCTAACTATTAACTCACCCCATTTATATAATAATAATAATAATAATAATAATAATAATGGAAAAAGTTTCACATTTATTGTTTTCTTTTTTTTTTTTTCATTTCTTTTTCTCATTTGGATTGTTAATTAAATAGGCACCGAAAGAAATAGATCTTGATCATTCATAATGGAATAGAAAAAAAAAGTGTAATAAACGAATAAAGAGTAGATTTAGAATCAAGCATTAAAATGGGTTAAATTGCAGAAGATTTTCTAGAAATCAATGCTCTACCAAATTTACCACATTGTTCTATAAACTTCTACAAGACATGCAAAGAAGATGACTTTGATGTCAATCAAGTTTATGAAAAAGACCATGCAATGGCAATAAATTATAATATTTATATTTTTTTATTTTTGTCCAAGCATCTATACGTCTATTGAGATCAATCAATTCGCTATTTTTAGCAGCAAAAGAGAGAGAGAGAGAGAGAGAGATCAATTCACTATTCGCTTTGCTGTCCTTTTAACTCAACTATATAACACATGACTACATGTCTACAAGTACTAAAACAATTGAATAACACCTACAAAACCCCGCAAACCATTCTCATCAATTTTTTTATATTTTTATTTAAAAATAAACTTTTTTTTAAATTGACATCAAAGTCATTCATGGTAATCACTTGTATTATATGTGATGTATGTTCCTCAACTTATTTCTGCCACATTAAGTGTATGCGTAATCAAATCAATTCCCAATTCATTAAACTAATAAACAAAATAAAGCTTAACCAATTGGATACATCTAACCCAAAATAAAAGCATCTTTGAAGATATTCTGGCCCGATCATTACATTGCCACCGACTAGATTTCCATGTCATATTTTAATGCTTGCACCAAACCCATTTCTTTACAATTATTTTTTTAGCAAATCGTAGAACTAACTTTATGGGAGAGTGAAAATAGATCTCAGTGCCTTAGCGAATTTAATTCTAGCAGATCTTGTAGTAATAATAGCGAGTATTTTGTCCTCATATCACTAATATTTACACACGTGAAATGCTCCTAATATGTCTCTTTCCATTACTTTTTTTTTCCCCTCTTGTCCCTTGCCGGTAACGTAAATAACCTTGCATGTAAAGGCTCACTAAACCAACTGGTATGCTTTTGTTAGGTGTGTCCCTGCCAGACTTAAATCCGTTCTCTAATTTTTACTGTTTTAAATAAAGTATAACTAATTAGATTCTAACACATCATTTAATAAAAAACATGCAAAAGTCAATTAGATACTGTTTCAAATTTTTAAAATAACATGTCGTAAGAGGATTAGCTAGACCTCATATAAAGCATCAAATTGTCTACAGTAGATTTGAATTCTACACTGCCTGCCTATTGATCATGTTCAAATAATGGAGTAGTGATAGATATTTAGGCAGATTTTGGAGTTTTGAACGAACCCCACTAAAGAAAAATTATAATGAAGCCAAATAGGAAGTGAAGGGACTTTTATTTGTCTAGTTTGATCAGCCATGAGAGTCAACTGGATTTGGAGTGTTTCAATGTTTCAACTTTCAAGCTGGCACCGCTTGAAATGTGGCCAATGATATTATGATTGCAGGGAAAATGTGGAAGGAATTGCCTAAACCAGCCACTTCTGTTTTATTTTTATTTTTAAAAAAAAAAATGGTGTACAAAATTAGAACCGCTAAAATCAGAAAATCGTTTTGTTTGTTTTCTATATTTACACTCCGTTTGGTATGAAATGAATGGAAGAAATAATGGAGA
The DNA here is from genome assembly GCA_946598075.1 of Artocarpus hirsutus. Taxonomy (NCBI): domain Eukaryota; kingdom Viridiplantae; phylum Streptophyta; class Magnoliopsida; order Rosales; family Moraceae; genus Artocarpus; species Artocarpus hirsutus. The sequence continues at coordinate 6,197 of CAMOHE010030263.1, read as the reverse complement.
AGGAAAACATTATAAGGTTTGGAGAGGAGAGGAAATGATCATATTTTTCTTTCAAGTCGTTTAGTCTTAAAAAAAAAGGGAAAAAAAAAAACTTGGACTTATTTGATCCATTAATTGCTCTTAGTTATGTCTAATAACAACTTTCCCCCTTTTCAGTAAAATTTATGAGTCAACCTCTACCTAATTACACTCTTTTACTTTCTCTCCACCAATCACTCTACTCGTTTTCTCACCTTCCACTTTTCAGTTTTCACCCCACCAAAGCATTAAGGCTGCGCTTCTGCAATATAGTTGGATACATTGTCGTTTGATGAATGTCTTGACGGCCCTTCTGAATAATTGCGAGTGATGTATAACCATTCATTAAAAGTTGGTTTTAAATTTCCTAGAAGAAAATATAACAGGAAAATTGGTTTGAATTAATTATGTAATCTTAATTAAGTTGTCAAACAGCCTATAAAATGCTAAAAAAAATCAATACTAATGAGTAATCAATAAGAGGGATGACAGCGGAACATTGCTTGACAAGGTTTTTTTCCACCTGACGACACTTAGCCAGTTATTTGCTAGTGTCTCCAATATTCCAATGAAACTTTGCCCAAATAAAAGAATAATCTTTTTTTTTTTTTAAAAAAAAAGAGAAGATTTCATTTCAAGTGAAATAACCATGCAAAACAAAGTATAATACCCAAACAAGACTGCTTCTATTATTACAATCTAATAACGCTCAAAGGGTATTAAATGTGTCAATGATCCGATTATAGGAAATACCTTGACACATTAAAGAACAAGCTCACACATAAACTTCTATAATCGATTGAAACATCCGACCGATTAAGAGTCATGACATTGTAATACAAAGGTCACCAACCACATTGCAGACACCCAACATCACAAAGAACGAACTCACACAATTGGAAACAAGAAGAGAGCTAGATGCAAGTGACACAAGTAGATGATCTTGATTTATGTATTTATTTATTTTTGTTTATTTGGAAATCTTTTCAATATTTTGTTGCTGCAGGAAAAAAAAAAAAAGAAAGAAAGAAATTGTCTGCGTCTTTTTTCTTTTTGCTTTTTTTAACGTGAAAGAGGAGAACATTCAGCGTAAACTTTACAAAGTTGTTGTGATTTGTAGTTACTGATAAAAACTTGTAAAGTGCTTCATTTTTTTCTTTTTCTTTTACCCTTTTTATTGTCTTTTCTGTTTTGGCTTGATTGGCTCTTCTTAAATTATGTGATGAACAAATAATGTCCTTAAATTTAATTAGTTTATGTTTAAAGAAAATTATGTGCACTTGGAATCATGGGTTTTGATTGTTGGATTTTTATGGTTTGTATACTATGAAATTATAGGATAGCATGATGATGGAGCTTCATTCCCATGGAAAAAAACACCTTCAGACATTGCCAAGTGCCTGAAAAGAGCTCCAGTTCATCCCAGTATTATTTCAGCCATTAAATCAGCACATTCTCTTGGGTGAATTTCTGAACTTAGTTGGTTGTGGCTGAACTTTGTTTTGATGATTGTTTGTAAGGACTGAGACCGAAGATTATGAAACTCAATGTGATGATTGCAGATGTGATCTGAGAAAATATTGGACCAACATGATGTGTTGGGATGTTTTTCGAATATCACCACAAACCCGACCTTTGTAGATGAGGATCGAAGGCTTAGAACTGTGCCTTATCATGATTTAAGCTCGTCGCATGGCTGCAATCTGTGCCCTCCAAACATGTGCAAGGTATATATAACACAGGACATGTGTGCGTGTCTATGACTGCGTACAGGTCGTCCACTATTGTGTTTATATTTTGCGTAGATGTTATAGGTTTTGGTTCAACAAAGTAGAATACTCTAGCGTTGCAATTCGTTATAAATTTCAATATCGTAACTCTTCGTAGGGGGATTTGATTATGTAGAACAGTGTCTGGTTTACTTTAAAGGCAGAGAATTTATGCAGGAAACGGCTTGATTGTTAAGCGCCGTCTTGGGGGCCAGAATGAAAAAGTGACCAAAGAATGGTATATGGAATTCTCTCGTCAACTTTCCTTTCTGTGACCAATCGTAAACGTTAGAGAAATTGCAGGGGTAAAATTACTGACAATTGCATTAAGGTAATATTCAAATTTCCGAGAAAAGCTCCAATTAACGAGTGAATGTGCTTTGTTTGTTGTTGTCAATTATATGGCTCACCATAGGTTCCTATTTCTACTTCAATTGTAGTCGCTTCTGCGACTAAGGTTTTTGCCCCTTTCTAATTCTGTTAATCTGCAAATGGCTGATTTTCTTCTCCTGAGTGGGGCTCCTTTCTTCATTGAGAACCCATATGCTAATCATGAAATTCATCTTAGGGTCTGCCGACCGAGGAAGTTCGGGCTCCTGCTTCTGAAAATGGAAGGAGCAGATTTGTTTACCTTGGAGACGGGGTGGTGATTTTTGCCCAATGCTGAGGCTCACCAAGGGAGACCATGCAATGCCAAGGAAGAACTACCCTCTTTGGAAGAGCATATGCAGCGACCGACCGCTAATCAAGGCTGAAATCCACGAATGGAGTAATGGGGAAGAGCTTGAGAAGATCCTTCTTCACCTCATCGACACTGCTGCTGAAGAAATCAGTTTCACTAACTAACCTCAAAGTTATGGAAACAATTCAGGATATTCTGAAGCTGGGGAATCATCTCTTGATGAGTTTGCCCTTGCCCTTTTGTCTTGTGATCTGACAATCAACTAGTATACCTTCAAATTTAGGACACCATATGCAGATGTCTCTACACAAACATGGTTCCTGAACCTGGATTATGGTAGATTGTTTGGGCATGTAATTGGATAAGCCTGGGATTTTAGGCACTTAGCCATCTAATTTAGAAACCATTAGCTACATGTCGGACCAAGGCTCTATTGGCTTTGTCCCAATATCTACTTATCTACAATTCTTTTGTTTCTCAGAATTGAATAGATTGTTGTTCATAAAATCTCCTCTTCCCTTCAAAACCAAGTGAAAGGTACTCTTTATTTCAAAAAAAAAAAAAAAGAAAAAAGAAAAAGGTGATGTGACACTAATCTTTTTAAATTTTAACCTACATACCATTGTCTATAGAAGAATTTAATTTTTTCTTATAAGATTGTAATTCTGCTACTAATTAAATAGTAAGACCTTGTCTAAAAATACATTACATATAAAATTTGGAGTCTACAATTGTATAAGTAGCAGAATTGTAACTCTATAAATTTTTTCTAATCCCTATTTTTCTAATCGGTATAACTTCTTAGGAGGATTTCTTTTTAATGATAGTATTTCTATTATAATTATTGCTCCCATTATCATCATCATCAAGGTCGTCATAATCATTATTACTATGATTGAGCGGAAAGAATTAAAGAAATTATGCAGGCTTAGTGAGATCTACGTCAAATCCATTTTATGGCTATTGATAAATTTTGATTGGTACCACCATTTATTGCCCGCCATTATTAACATTTCCATGCAAATTTTCCTTTCCATATCATTTTTTTATTTACATGGGCCCTGTCTGCCCTTGCTTTTTGTTGGCCCTGCAAACTACTACAAACTTCCAACGCATTGAATACCGACCAGTCTTCGGTGCAATTTGTTGGGGGGAATTCAACAGTTTCGAACCCAACTTTCCGGTTGAGTAGACGTTTGGATTTGTTTTAGTGAGATCCATTCTCAAACTCTCATAAGACTTATGAGCAACAAAAACAACCCAAACTCAAAATCATCACCCGCCCTAATTTCGAAACTGGTTTTGAAGCCATCCTCCCATAAAATCCATGATACTTTAATTCTTTCACTTACTTTCACTATATATATGTATATTTTTTAAATATAAGTGGTTTTTGGTTTGATGAGTATATTATACTTAAGAGAGTAGTTTGCATAAGAGGTCTATGAACTATTTAATAGATGATACTTTAGTTTCTTTTTTTTTTTTTAATTTTGACAAAACAACTCATTAATTCTTAAACTCTTGGCAATTAATGAACTTCAGTCAAAAACCTCACAGAACCAGACGTGTGCATCTCACGTGCCTGGTTTTGAAAGGGCAAAATCGTATTTTCAAGCCTGATTTGAAAAAACACTTCTCTTCTACTACAAAGAAAAAAATAAAAATAAAATAAAAGAAGAAAATTGAGACCATTTTTTTCATCCCCTTCATTGTTTTCATATTGACCTAGAATCATATACGTCAAGCACTTTACTCAACCAAAAAAAATAGTCAAGCACTTAAACCAATTTGCAAGCAATTGGAGAAAATACAATTTGTGAAACAGGTTGCAGCTTGGAATACCTTTGACTAATCACCAGCAGTAGGGTAGGAGAAAGAATATTACGAATTAGTTGCTGTGGGCATGAAACTTTGATTTCTTAAAGCTTTTAAGCATTATATGCAGTGGGTATGCTCGAGATTGGAAATTGACCATGGAACCTTCGCAAGAGCCACTACCCCGCAACCTATCCCCTCCCTCTTCGGCGAAACCCACGTCCCTCCAATCCCTTCCATCCCGTGCAACAGAACCCTGCAAGGCCACTCCCCCGAAGAAGCCACTCGTGACCTCCCCTCTGCCACCTCACAGCCCTCTCTATCACAACCACATTGCAAGCCTAGATTTCCATGAACCAAAACTTGACCGTATAGATCTCGTTAGCATCCTCGGAAGAAGTAGCTGCCCTCATTGTGCCTCGCTCCCTCATGTCATCTTGAGTTGAAGATGCTGCTTGAATCGGCAAAATGCCAAAATTTTCTCACCGCCACAACGCACACAATTGAAGGAGTTGAGGCCTTTTTTTTTTTCCTTTTTTTTTTTTTTTTTAATCTTTTGGCTTGTTAAACCTACAGGGAAAAATTTGAAAAAAAAGCCACCTAAAAATTTTAATCGAAGAAATGGCTTTTCTTTTTTTTTGTACAAAAATTAAGTTTTTTGAGATGGAAAAACTGTTTCAGTTCTTTATAAAAAACCTCAACAGGATGAAGAAAATAATCTGCGGTAAGAAAAGAATCTCAACAGAATGAAAAAAAAAAACTAGAACAATTTTTCTGCACAGAAAGCTTAATTTTTGATGCAAAAAAAAAAAAAAAAAGAAGTCATTTACTAAAATTTTTTTTTTTATAAAATCATTTATCCAAATGTCCCTGCGTAAAGGCAATGTCCCTGCGTAAAGGCCTCGAGCCCTAATTGAGAAAGTTTTTTAAAGAAAAAGAAAAGGTTAAAATGAAAAGTGAAATCTATTGAATATTACTAGTGAGGATATTTTTGTGATTGTAATTAAAAAATCAGCCGTGTCCACGCTTGATTCTATTAAGTTCTTAACAGATTTGGACAAAATTCTATTAATTGCCAGGGGTTTAAGAGCTAAAGAATTGCATTGCTAAAATTTAAAAAAAAAGGAATCAAATTGTCACCTACTAAAAAGTTTAGGAACCTCTGGTGTAAATTAGTCTATACTTAAATTACTTCATTAATAATCTATCATTTAATTTTTTTATAATTTTAATCTAGTATACACTTGTTTCCCAAGTTTATATAAGTTTATATTCAAATATAGTTTCAGATTTTATTTCTTATCAAACTTAAAGTCAATTATACATTTAAATGTCAATTCAAATTCAATTTTTAAGCTACAGTTTTCAAACTCTTTATCTCAAACCAAACAGTTCAAACCATTTGGATTCAAACTCCTAAGACAAATAGAACCATTGGATTTTGGAAATTTTCAATCACACAAAACAAAATCAAGCACAGCCTAAAAAAAAACCTAAAGAGAGAAGAGTTTTATAGCTAAAAAATAAAAAAATAATCATTAATATATATTTGTCTTTCAACGGTTAGATTTTGCCACGAAAGTGATTTTGATTAAAAGAAGTACCATTTGTACCATAGAAGGATGTGGAAAATTAGATTTTGCAACGAAAATGATTTTGATTAAAACAAGTACAATCTGTACCATAGAAGGATGTGGAAAATTATTTATTCCTTAGGATCCAATTCTTCAAGCGTATTCCTGCTGACCTTAAGTGTTTTACTTTTTGGCACGTTGATTCAATTCTAATAGTCTATTGACTCTATGCCTACGATGAATTTGGACAAGAATTTAAAAGAGGATAAATCTCAGATTCTTCCTTACCAAAACTCTTTCCAAAGTTTGTTACGGCATTGTTCCGCAGGTGATTGG
>CAMOHE010030262.1:15833-29073 GCA_946598075.1 Artocarpus hirsutus | reverse complement strand
GAATCGATTTGCCAAGACAGAATTATTAATCCAAATCAATTCACTTTATGTCCCGATCCAACACATCGTCACCTATGACAATGTGCCAATGTTTCTATTCACGGAGTCCACCTCTGATGGTCGAGACAAACCATCTCCCAATAGGGATATAGACAACATAACAATCTTTACATGAATAAAGCGCCCAACTTTATTCCCTCGATTGCAGATCTTTTGATTTAGACCGTCACCTTAAGAATCGTGTCTTCCGCATAATCTGTCCATCATATGCCAATTCTTAAAGGTTTAGACCAACAGTCTTAGACTATTGTTTGCTTATCATACATTCAACAAATATGAATGTAAAGACGACAAGATTTGGTATATAAATAATTAATGAATTCTTTATTGATAAAAATTTCTTCAAAAACTCATTACATTTTTTACTCCTTAGGGCATACATGTCTAACATCGGTGACACCCTAACTCGAGCTTTTAATAATCAGAATCTGATTCAGACGTTGTTACTTAGAGTAACGTCCTTTGCAGGTATCCACACGAACAGACTCTCTCAAAAATGAATTGGTGTGCTAGCACCCTCTTTTTGCGTTAAATGACTCTTTCTAATTTTTAGGGTTTTAATGTCTTTTGCCTTTTAGAGTGAGAGAACGCCTTTTCTCTTCTTAATTCGACTAGACACCCTAAAACAGATATATATATATATTGACTTTGAGATAGAGTCAGATTTTAACTAGGGTAAGTTGTAATTCGAATATGATTAAGAGAATCTAGATAATGTCTGTAATTTGAATATGATTTAGAAAATCTAGATAATATCAGTAATTCGAATATGATTCAGATAATCTAGATAATGTCAGATTCAATGAACCTAGAAATATCTAGTACATCGAATCTGGACATTATCAAGTTCATCGAACCTAGACACAGTTAACCCAAAATTCGTTCTTGGTCTGTTCTAAGTGTGCGACCCTGTAGGTTCACATAACATTGGTAGTGGGCTTAAAATTCTATTTATGGCCCGCAAATCATAAGTGGCCTCTAGCAAGACATTATAATTACCTAAGTTATGCGAATGTCAATAATCCGACACAACCTAATCCACAATAAGTATTAAAGTCCTTTTGTCTCTAGATACCTTGATTGAACATAAGGCATGGTTTATGTCATCCATATACTATTCAATCATATTATTTCTCGATCTTAAGTAGACTGATATTGATAACCCTTATCAATTCATTCTGGTATGGCCATACATTTTTTTTCAGTCTAACTTATCGAGGGGCCCACAGATATCTTTCTCATAATCAATGAGGGACAAATTCCTTCTTAATCACTCATATTCCTCACATGAGTCACTCTATATCCAACAACAATCTATTCCATCATCCTATTAAAGATAATATTAGATTTTGTCAAAATATAGAACTTATCATGTAGAAAACCATGGTGATTTCAGGTCAGAGGACTAGGATAATACTATTATGATGAGAATCACTTATGACAATTATCCATGTAGTATTCTTATAGTGGGTCAATCCAATACATCATTTCTTAAATATGTATCTATGAGTTGACTTAGTATCTCATACACATGATTAGTAAAACATAATCATCAGTCAAACTTCATACTAGTCTTCATTCATCATTATCCCAATAATAATGAATGATTAGGGATAATTTAGAATATAATTCAATTTTCACCTAAGAGTTTTACTATTAAGTCATATACTTGATGACCTTAGATAAAAAAAAAAAACAATAATGAAAATGCCTCTTTATTAATAAAATGCAAAAGTAATGAAATCAATATGTAGTCATTACATAATTGGCCTAGGGCACATCACTAACAGTTATTACCTCTCATGTTGTTCCTTTGGGGCCATCTTGAAGTCCTCGCCCTGTTCTCATAATAGGTAGCATTGTCGTTTTCCACTGACAAAGCTGACGATACCAACTCACTATAATTTCAAATTTGTAAGGCAACTAGTTGTCGTCGGATGGATCCTTTAAGCCCTTTTTGAAAGCTGATACACTTTTCTTGCTCAGAAGCCATAGCGGATGGAGCAAATCTAACCAATTCAGTGAACTTTGCTTCATATTCCTAGACTGTTATGTCGCCATGTTCCAATCAGTAAAATTCGGTTATTTTTTGGTCTCTGTACCCCTGTGAAAAACATCGTTCATAGAATAATTCTTTAAATATGTTCCAATCAATGTTCCTATTATTGTCCATACGTTTGGCTTACTTCCACCAAGTGTTTGCACTTCCTTCCAGTTTGTAAGCTGCGAATTCAACCTGGTATTCCATTGGTATTTCGAGAGTATCCAGATGCTTTACCATTAAATCTAACCAATACTTGGTTGCTTGTAAGTCCCCATTTTTGTTGAAAGTCAGGATAATGCATGTCGAAACTCCTTGAAATACTTGTGCCAATGACTCGCTTTGGAAACCTTAGGCTTAGCCTTTGCCGCCATCTATCAAAAAGTAGCAAACATAGCTCCCATCATGCCTTCATCATTAGCAGGATTCACGTCAACAACAACTGGATGACATCTAGGTGCTATTCTCTCAATTCTGAAAACAAAATTAGATTGTCAGTGGTTTTTTATTATCGAACCTATGTGCGCACATTTTGCAAGGTTCAGAACCTAGGGCTCTGATACCAATCTGTCATGAACTTCGATCCGGGTGATGATGAGTGGATTAATTAAGTTAATTAAACCAAATTTTAATTGAACTCGCCAATTAATTAACGGTGTTATTTATAAAAACGTACTAAATTTAAAACTTTTAAATAATTATCTATAAATTAAAGCAACTAATATAATACAGCTAATAAATACGAGTTGGGCTGTACTGGACCTATATTTGTACACACATATAGTATTGACATAAATAAAATACAACCACAGTCCAATCCAAAATAAGAATGATTAAAATATTACATGCTTTAATTAAATAAACAAATAACCAAATTACATCTTTGGACACACATATAGTATCGACATAAATAAAGTATAACCACAGTCCAATCCAAAATAAGAACGATTAAAATATTACATGCCTTGATTAAATAAACAAATAACCTAATTGGAAAATTCTATGGTCCACGTGTTCGATTTACAGTGTCTCGTTCAACTCTATGCTACAAACCACCTAAGGGGGGATTTTAAAATAATAAAAATGTGAGTGGAATGCTTAGTAGGACTTGAGCTTTGAAAGCATTAATTTCAATATAAAATATTTCATTAGCACAAAGATCATAAAACACATGGAATAAACTTCTTTAACCTAATACTTACTATTTTGGTCCAACATTTATCTGAAACTAATCTTATCATTTTATCTTGAGCAAAGCCAATAGAATCACCACCGTATTAGCCCAGTTAGGTTTTAAGACCTGCTTCCAAGGTGGCTCTCTACACGACCCGATATCTGAATATGGCATCATGTCATAGCACATCATTCTAAATGGTGTTTTTGACTAGTTTGGTACTATTTCGTTATTCAAGTATCATATTACTGAGTTTTCTTATTTACATTCATTATGATTATTTCATTATCCAATAGTACTGAAAATAATTGAATAAATTTATCTCAATCATTCTTTAAAAACATTTTTTAGAAAACATTGTGGCCAAAACTCTTTTAAAATCATGGCTAACAAAGAAAGAGGGTCTAGAGTCCTACCTCGTGATCCAGTACGAGAGCATTAACAACGTAGTCTTGACATTCATAAAATTATGTCACAAGGTCAAAGTCTCTATTTATGCTTTAGATGGTGACAACTAGCAAAAAATAGCCATTTTCACATAGCTTGATCAGCCTGCTGATTTCTCTGGTTCAGCTTGTCGAAGTTCTAAAGTTTAGCATACTGACCACCTTAGTCCGGCCCGCCGAACTTATGAATTTGGCCTATTGAAGCTTAAGTTCGGCCTGCTGATCTATCAAAATCTAGAAAATTCTAGATTTTGAGTCTCAGCTTCGCCAAATTGTCCAAGCTCGATTCAACCTGTTTTTCACTATTTCAAACCTAGAAAACGTGTAGAAAACACTAGGAAACAATTCTAAACCTATTTGAAACAAAATCCCCAAATTTAAACTCAATTTCATCATTTATTTGAAAATCAAAGAAAAATGTAAAAACTTGGTTAAGTTGATTTTAGCTCAAATTAAGTTTAGATTCATGGTAAAGCACATTCTACAACTCGAATTGAACACTATTTAAGCTCAAGGAAGCTCGGATGTCAATATTCAAGGAAAATTGGAATTTTTGAAAATAAAACTTTGAAATTTCAAAAAGAGAGAGCCTCAAGGAAGAAATTTGAGCTAATTTTAGTGGGCTTGGGGCTTTAAACGTTCATCGTTTTTGGCTTCCGTTGGTGGCTGAAATCAAAGGAAAGGAGGGAGAGGGAGAGCATCGAGAGAAAGAGAGAGAGAGACGGTGAGAGAGAGAGACGAGAAAGAGAGTTAGAGTGAAAGAAAGAGAGAGGGAAGTTAAATAAAAGGAGGGGTTGAGTGGTTTTAAGTTGAAAAACCATGTTCAGCACATGGTTTAGAGGAGGGTCTTGTTGGAAATTTTAGAAATCATTTTGTTCCAAAATTTAAGATAGCTAACAGAAATAATTAAAAGTGAAATAAATAGAAAATACCATAAAATAATTAGATTAAGTTTAAATTACAATAAGTCACACTAATTCATCATTTTACATACTAATTATATTTTAATTAATTTTAGGACGTTACATTCAGCTTCATCTAATTTAACTCCTTTGATAAGATATTCTCTTCTCCTGTTATGCAACTTCAAGTTTTTATGCAGATATTCCTCGATTTGCCATTCCAGTCTGTTGCAACAATTTTTGGATTTCTTCGATTTCTTTTTGCTTCTGTAGAAGCATCTTTACTATTTATGCAAGATCCAATTCCATCTCTTCATCATTTTTCAATCCCTGATTCCCAATCATAGATTCGAAAGCCTGTACACGATCATCTTGAGTATTCCTAAATTCATTGTTCTTTCTCCTACCATCTCGCTCTCCACTCGATGTTTCCACTCTGATTCGGACAAGGATCCTACCTAACTTTTCTATTTTAGTTTCCCATAGATGACGTTAATTGTTCGTGTCAAAATTCTCTCAAACAACAAGCAACAATATAATTCACTTAATTGGACTAAGGAATTGAATAAACTTTTGAAAAATTCTTATTAATCCTCAAGTTAGCAAAATTGTTACAAATGATTGGATTTTACCCCGACTTATGAGCGTTGGAGTGTTACAAATGTCCAAATATCTGATTTAATCTATACCTTTTATTCTTAACTGTCTTTATCCGGGTGTTTCATAAATTTACACATGTCTTTATACTAATCAGTCTTTTCTAGTCGTTCTGTGTCCATGTTTCTACTCAACCTTCGGTTCTGCCGTTGGCCTCATTCTAACTTCATTTCCTCTCTTTTGGCCTAACGGTGTTGTTTTCCTTCATTTGGTCGTTACTTGTTCAAGACAAATTCAGTCATATCGTCCTATTTATTTCGATTTCGTTTGGACTTCAAATTGCCTCCCACAGTGCTTAACTTTTGAAGTGATCAAATCTCGATTAAAAGTCAACTGCAGAACCCAAAAATTTCCATCTAATACTATTTTCAGGTCTAAGATGTTAGACCTCTCTTCAGATCTAAGATGGCCTTATTATTTAAATCAGTTTCATACTATTTGGGTTTTCTTTAAAAAAAAAAAAAAAATTCAGATCAAATATTTTCTTCGTATTTTGTTCCAGATTCCTATTGTAGCTTGTAATATTCTCAATGATCATATGAGGCTGGGGTTGATGATATGTGCATATTGGTGCATGCTGTCAAATGACAACCAATGGACTTGACGTTAGAAGAGTGAACAAGCAATGCACTTGTGGAAGTTGGACCATACCTTGCACTAGCTCGCCTATCTGAGGTTTTGGCATATGCTGTTGGACTCCGATTTTGGTTCTTTATCTTAAGGAAAATTTAAAGAAATGTTCTCGACATGTGTTTAATTGGTATTATATGCAAATTTAAATCCCTTTTATGTTATGCTAGAAGGACAGTGATACGAGGAAATGAATTTCATTCGAATTGCATTGAGTTATTTAGTTTTGGTCAACTTGTTATTTTTGTATCTAGTTATTTGGCTGGCAAATGTGATCTATTTGTCTATTTGTCTTTAAGGGAAAAAAAAAAGATACTCTCGGCTAGATTCCATTCTAGCACCTACGTCGATGAACATAGACGGTCAATACTTTTGTTGAAAATAAAAGAATAAGATAATCTAGTTGATTTTGTTTTGGCATTTGCTAGATTTGACTCCGTAAGCTTGTGTTGGTGACCAAGTCACTTGGTGTTCGTTTTTTTAAAATAAGATAATTAGGTACATTCTATTCCGGTAGCTACCATATTCCACTTCGTTGGCCCGGGCTAACGACCGAAGAAGCTTGGTTTTTTTTTTTTTTTTCATTGAAAACAAAAATAAAGATAATTTGGTAGATTTCGCTGCGGCATCTATTAAATCCTACTCTTGTTGCCCAAGTCGACAACCAAAGACACTTGATTTTTTTTTTTTTTTTGTTGAAAATAAAAATAAGATAATTAGATGGATTCTACTTTGACATCTATCAGATTTTACTTCTAGCCTACGTCAATGACCGAAGATACTTGATTTTTTAATTGAAAATAAAAAAAGCAAATATGGTAAATTTTACTTTGACATCTATCAGATTCCATTGTGGTGACCCTCCGCTAGCGAGCGAAGTAATTTACCACTTAATGAGTGAAAAGAAAGTAATTTGTGCTTTTAATAAATCACATTTTTTAAATAAATGGGTCATTTTGTAAACAACCTTTTAAGAGGGAAGTCTTAAATAATGAGGATATTGATTAAATTGTTCTAAATAATTTAAATGTTGTGAATATTAAGAATTTAGATTTCCTTCTCTTTCTTGTTATCTATTATTCAGTTAGCTTTTTATTATTTAGTTTGTTTTTATCAATAGTTGAATTTTAATAAGTTTACTATTACTCTTGTAAACTTTATAATTAACTTGTTTATTCAATAAAAAAATATGCTATGTTTTTTCTTTTTATTATTCTCTATATAATATCTATAGATGTTTGTATATTGCCGAACCAAGTTAAATCTTCCGCCCTTTTATACTTTATTTCCTTATTTAATCCTCTTCATCAAGAAGATGCTCATTTAGTGCTTAAGTTTTCGGTATATTATTAACATTGGTTCCACTTGGCACAAGGCTAAAATGGTAATCTTACAATAAAGTGACTCACGACATCGTTTTGACCTAACAGTTGGCCCTAAATGGACCCAATTTCCTGGGGGCAAAATTTTTTCGGGTGGTGGGAAATAAAATTTTATGGAAGAAGATGAAGAAACCAAACGGCGATGTCGGAAAGGCGCGTGTGGTCTCCCCATATTTCACTGGCCACGGAAACGACAATCGGAAAGCGCGTAAACGTCGTTGCCGGGTTGTCGTAGAGCCTCGGGTGGTTTCTCCCTACTTTCAGAAAGACGGAGACGAAGGAGGGAAGATTCTAGAAGCTGTGGAAGCGAAGCAAAAGACAAGAAAGAAGAAGAAGAAAACTGGAAGCGACCAAAACGACGACGCTCTAGTGGTATCGCCGTATTTCATCAGCGACGGGAGAAAACAAATCCAAGTTGCCGAGAAAAAGAAGAAAATGAAGAAACGAGACCAAAACGACGACGTTTTTGTGGTATCGCCGTATTTCGTTAGGAAGGGAAACGACAGCGAGAAGAAGGAACAAGAAGTCCAAGTTACCGGGAAAAAGCAGAAAAGGAAGAAACGAGACCAAAACGACGACGTCCTTGTGGTATCGCCGTACTTCGTTGGGAGGGGAAAGGACAGCGAGAAGAAGGAAGAAGAAGTCCAAGTTGCCGGGAAAAAGCAGAAAAGAAAGAGAAGAGACGGAAACGACGACGTTCTTGTGGTATCGCCGTACTTCGTTGGGAGGGGAATGAACAGCGAGAAGAAGGAAGAAGAAGTCCAAGTTGCCGGGAAAAAGCAGAAAAGGAAGAGAAGAGACGGAAACGACGACGTTCTTGTGGTATCGCCGTACTTCGTTAGGCAGGGAAACGACAGCGAGAAGAAGAAAAACGACGGCAGAGAAGAAGAGACGAGTGAGAGAAAGCATTTGAAGCTGGCGGAAGTGCTTTCTCAGTATGCTTACAAGCCAATCAATGAAAAAGAAGAAGAAGAAATGGTGGAAAAGAGGAAAAAAGAGAAAAAAATGAGTGACAAGGAAACGTTTCTGAATGCAGCCCAGAAAAGAGATGAGGCTTACAAAAGAAAAAGTCCTGACGATGGCAACACGTGGGACCCACCTCCTTCTCCAATTCGTCTGATTCAACAAGATCATATTCATGATCCCTGGAGAGTTTTAGTCATTTGTATTCTTCTTAATCGGACTCAAGGTTCTCAGGTACTTTTTTTTTTTTTAATCTTGAATTTCTCATTTTCTCTACTTATAATCTGCAAAACTTGACTTAACAATGATAGAAAAAACAAACCCATTTCAAGGAAACACTCATCTTCATAGCTATCGTAAAGTATAATTGCAAGTTTGACAGTTTTCAAGGTAGCTGTGTTTTCTAGTAAATTCTAATTTGTTTTTCACTTCGTTATCTGAATTTTCTCCAATTTTTTTTTTTTTTCATTTCAATTGTAAGTCCTTGGCTTTGTTCTCTCGGATTCTAGCTGCCGAATTGCAGCTATCATTCCCCCCCCCCTTTTTTTTTTTTGAGACTCAAGTTGGTGGTTTTGGAGTTTGTTATTGTAATTTAAATAAGAAATCAATCAAATCTTGATCTGCTGTATAGCCCTGAAGTTCAAATGGGTGCAAATTCTCCCAAATTATGGCCTGCCGAGTAGAGTACCCTGAGTCAGAGCAGCAAAGCTTGTCCATGCCATCTGCTGAACTAGATGGTGCTGGTAATGGTGATAATAGTACCGAGAGGTTTCGTGATTGGTAAGAGTCACGGTAGCGATCACAGTGACCTACATTCTGCGCGAAATGCATACCACTAGTTGTGATGGCTTGAAATTGAAGGAGCGATTTGGTCCTTTGGTTATATTGTTCTTTAGTTCTTTCTTTGTCAAAAATGATATATTTCCTGTTGCGGTTGCGTAGCAGTTGTATGAGCTAAAAATGTCCTTAATGCAATAACATAAGACTCAATTCTACTTGCAGACAAGAAGGGTTGTATCAGAGTTTTTCACTTTGTGTCCCAATGCAAAAGCTGCCACTGAGGTTGCCCCGGAGGAAATAGCAAGGATCATACGTACTCTTGGTATACACGAGAAAAGGGCGGTGATAATACAACGTTTCTCGCGCGAGTATTTGGAAGAAGGCTGGACCCATGTGACTCAGTTGCATGGTATTGGCAAGTAAATCTGCTAACCTTTGTCTTTATTTTTTTAATTATTATTATTATTTTTTAAATAGAAGGCATATATAATAGGAAGGAAAAAAGAAGACAAAAAAGGTCTGTTTAGTTTTCAATTCTCAGTCCAAATGCTTAAGATGGAATCAATTATACATATCCTATCACTATGGTAGACGTTGTAGGATGGTCCTATTAGGATGAATGATAGGTAGGCATTGGGTGGAACTTCATCTTCTCTTTAAGTAATGTAGTTTAGCAAATTCTACGCGTTTCAATAGATTTAAAAAACGAAAGGTTGCTTGCTGCTAAAGTGTCAAGGATTTGATACAAGCATAGCTTCATGGTATGCAGACAGATTTACTTAATTTTATTTCAAATCTTACATGAATTTTATATCTTTGTATTGTTAGGTATGGAGCCGATGCATATGCAATTTTCTGTACAGGAAAGTGGGACCGGGTAAAACCTACTGATCACATGCTAAACTACTACTGGAAATTTCTCCGTAGCATTAGACACACGTTGTGAGGGCACAAATCTCTTTTTGAGTATGTTATCATCATGGAATCTTGGTCGACAGAAATGCTTCTTCAGAAAAGTGAAAAGGAAAGAAAAGAACAAAAGATTATGAAAGGTTGAAGATATATATTATATATAATATTGTGTATTTTTTGTATGTAGGAAACACTACTTTTTGGTATTCCCCTGGTTAGGTTTTCCAGATGATTCTAATATTATATTTGTGTCTTGGCTAGGCACTGTTTAATTGCTTCATTTGTGCTGCTTTCATTTTGAGCTCTACGTTGGCATTCAAGAGCACAAAGTTTAGGGAAGAATCATTCAATGTTAATCTCCTATAATGTGCACAGGTGTAGGTAATTTGACAGGCTTCCTTGAAAATGGATGAATTACATTAGTTTTGTGGTTGCAACTTTTTGTTTGGGTGTGTAGGCGGATTATATTTTCCTTTTGTCTCTTGATAAGACCCTTCAGTTTCCAAGTTTTGCATGATAATCCTCCGTTCACGGACACTCAAGGGATGTTGGTTGAAATGGTCAAGCATATGGTTTGCTCCCGCAAAGTCTGGGGTTTAACCTTCTCATGGATACCTACATAACAAAAGTCATAACTTCTTGTCTTCTAAAGATTGCAGGTTTCGACTGAAAAAAAAAAAATGTATATATATCTATCCATGGACAACATTGAGGCCACCTGTTGTTCCTATGTATGGTTCTGTTCACTCTATTGAGACTCGGTACATGATTTTTCGGAACTTGGCAAGTTAAAAAAGGATTCAGTTTTTGTGTTTGTTTCCTTTTCAGCCTTTTGTTCTGCTTTGCCGTTTGCTCCATAAGATGCTTTTGATGTTCAGTGCTCACTGCCCATCAAGGGTTTTGATTGCACCAGATGGGGTTTAATTTTGTAGTTCAATTATACGAGGTTTTTATTTTTATTTTTTAATTTTTTTACTTGGTAGCCACAAAATGAACTGAACACCTTCTTTTACATATCACAAGGACAAAGCGGATGCCATCTCTAGATACGAAACCAGAATGTCCAAGAACGGCATGCTTAATCCTCTAATCCTTATCTTGCTGAATGTGTGCCCTTCGAGAGGGTCTTGAGTAGGCGCCAGCTTGTGGTATTAAAGTTATAATTGCTGAGACTGATGTTGCTGTCAACGTGGTTGTTGCAGTTATGAATGTTGCTTAGCTTGCCGTTGCCAGCGTTTTTATTGAAGATGTTAGGAATCTTAAATGTGGCCACTGGTGGTTTAGGATAGGATTGCTAAGCCACCTGTAAGGTACACTTGCCCTCTGTTTGGTAGAAGGGAAAGAAAATGAGCGGGAAAGAAAAACTGTAATGGATGGAAAATTAATAGTAAAGAAAGGATTTTTGTTCTCTTTGGTTGTTTGATATAAGGGGGAGAAGAGAAAAAGAATTTACCTCTACATGTTTGATATTGGAAATAAAACCAACTTATGAAAATTATAATTGATATAGTTACTTTTTTACCCAAATCTTATATTTTACATATTTTCATTTTTTTAAAGTTTTAAAATTCATATATGACTGTTGTTTTGATCCCCAGAGTTATTAAAATAATGTGTAATCCTCTGATTGATATGAATGAAAAGTGGAAGAAAAAAAGGGTGGGATTGGGATGAAAATTGATAAATCAAGTTGTTTGGTAAGAGGAAAGTTTAGGGGGAAAAAGAAAAGGGTGTATCTATTGTAACCCTCATTTTATTTTTTACACTTTTTTTTTGTAATAATTCTTATTACTATATTAACAATTAATAAAATTACTTTTAAGAACAAAACTATATTTTTTAAAAAAAACTCATTACACACCCCACTTAAAAAAAAAAAAAAACCATGGCCTACTTTTTCTAAAAGAACAAATATTTCAACATTAAATAACCTCCTCCAAAAAAGTATATATTTGGTTTCTCCCTTCTTTGAAATTCCTTTTTTCATTCAATTTTTATTGTTTAATATGAAGGGATTATGTAAACTACTTGAATCTAGTAAGTTTTATTTTTTTTTTAAATAAACGAATTTATAAGCTATTTGAATCTATTGATTTACGAAAGAAAACCTTACGAAACGTATTAGCACGTATACGAATTTATTATAGTTTTCAGTTAAGAAGTAAATTGTTTGGTTTAATAAAAAGGAAATCTATATAAACAAAAAGTTATCACCACTTGGGTTTTTTTTATATGAAAAGAATTTTTTTTTTTTTGTTCAGCAAGTGGAATCAAGTGTTTGATTTGCAATAAAAGAATTCATAGTTAGGTTCAATCTAAAGAAAATTGATATAAAGGAATCTCTCTCTGTCTCTCTCTATATATATATATATACACACGCTTCATTCATCGCCAATTGTCAACTTCTTTGTGATCACAAGAATATGCCACTGTAAGGGCGATTTGGTATGATTTTTTAAGACGACGACCATCAAACTAAGATGAAATTTGTTATACATATAACTATATTCAATTAAAATTTTAAAGATCGATGCTTATATATATTGATCTCGAGAGCCCTTTTCTTCTAGTAGTTGTTGTCGTTTATTATTATTTTTATTATATCCTGATTAGATTATTTGATCAAATTTCTCCCTGTATTACCATGTATGTTTGTTTAGTTGGTAGCTGGGTCGAAAAAGGAAAAAACAATACTATTTAGGTGTAAGGGTTTTTTTGGTGTTTCAAAAAGGTGTAAGAAGTTGGATGACTAGTGGTTTAAGAAGGGGTGTGTGAAAAGTAGAATATATGATATCAATATAGGTACCCAAAAGAAAATAAGATGAAAAAAACTAGCAGGTAAGCCCATTTTATTTTCTCCTAAAAAACGGAGATAGGAAAGATTGTCAGCTATATAAATATGACAAAATTATAAAATTGTCCATCCTAACTACGGCCAAAAAAAAAATCTGGCACTTGACTCTCTCCACTGCCTTACGTATTAACATGCCTGGAAAAGCTTCGTTTTCTTTTTTGCTCTGAACAGAAAAAAAGCGTGGATTTTGTAAGTCTATTGTTGGAGATTATGTGGTCTAAATTTGTGGTTGAATCTTTCTCTCCCTTTTATTTCTAATGATTTGATATGTTCTTAAAATTTTATTAAGGCTTATCTTTATGATCTAATGCTATGATTCTGATTTTTTTTTTCCAAAAATGAATTTCATAAAAAAAATCGTGAATTAATATGCACAAATGAATTTCCACTTATAATTTCTTGAATCAATGACCCTGATCATGCTTTCTATATATAGGTC
>CAMOHE010030262.1:0-14794 GCA_946598075.1 Artocarpus hirsutus | reverse complement strand
GTGGTCTAAATTTGTGGTTGAATCTTTCTCTCCCTTTTATTTCTAATGATTTGATATGTTCTTAAAATTTTATTAAGGCTTATCTTTATGATCTAATGCTATGATTCTGATTTTTTTTTTCCAAAAATGAATTTCATAAAAAAAATCGTGAATTAATATGCACAAATGAATTTCCACTTATAATTTCTTGAATCAATGACCCTGATCATGCTTTCTATATATAGGTCTTTTTCAAAAAAATAAATAAACAAAAAAATTATGCGTTGCGTGTGTACATATCAGCTTCCATGAATTTTACAAGTATGGTTTGAAATAAAATCAAAATGTATTCTTTACTATGGATTTTGTAAGTCTATTGGTGGAGATTTATAAAGGTATGTGGTCTAAATTTGGGGTTGAATCTCTCCCCCTTTGATTTCTCATGATTGATATGTTCTTTTTAAAATTTTATTAGGGCTTATCTCTAGTATCTTGTGTTGGGTATTATACACACATGAATTTCTACCCATAATTTCTTGAATCAATCACCCTGATCATGTCTTCTATATTTGGGAATGGAACTCATGACCCAGCTTAGTATAAACGAGAAATGTCGTGATGCTAAGGATAATAAACATTCAGTGGTAGAGGAACAAGTGGCCGAGTTTCTATAGATATTAGCTCACAATGCTAAAAACCAAACTATTTCTTTCTTTTTCTGCTAATCTAATGAGAAAATAAGTCGACATTTTCACGAGGTATTCAGGGCAATAATTAGTTTAGAAGATCAATTTTTAGTTCAACAAAATATAGCAGTGGTTTCTCAACAAATTCTTGATAGTCATAGGTTCTATTCATATTTCAAGGTAAATTGTAATACCCCGAAATTAATTAAATGTTATTAGTATGAAAAATGATGGATTAGTGTGCCATAACTAATATTTTAAACTTAATTTGATCATTTTGTGAAAATTTCTAAACTAATGTTGTTTTTCATTATTTTAATGATTTCTAAATTTCTTAAAATTATTTTTAATTGTTGTTTTAAATTTTGGAAAGAAACAATATGACAAATACCAAATAGGCCCCATTTGAAACCAGTGTGCCGCTGCACATGGTTTTCTGCAGCTAATAGTCTCTTCCTTGCTTTATTTATATCTCCTCTTTCTTTTTCCTTCCCTCACTCTCATTCAATCTCTCTCTCCTCTCTCTCTCGTTCACTCATCCTCTCTTTCTGCCACTCCTTCTCTCTCAAATTCTCTCAAAATTTTTTTGAAACAAAATCAACTCCAAGCTTCGGGTTAGTGGATTGAAGGTTCAGGAACTTGATTGGACGACCAAAAATGCGATTCGAAGCTTGAATTCGAGGTTAGTTTCTAAAATTTCAAAACTTTTTCAATTTTTTTTTTCAATTTCTTGGTATTTTGAAATCTACGCTTTTCCAAGCTTAGAAAAGCTTTAATCTAGGTTAGATGAACTTAGAATAACCAGAATTTAAGCTTTGTTTGATTAAGAATGGATTTAAATTGAAAATTTTTATTTTTCTCCATTTTTCTCTAATTTTAGGATTTTTCAAAATCTTTATGCAAATCTTGTTTAAATAGGTTCCAAAGTGTTTTATGATGTTTTTTCTATCATCTATTGATGTTAACCATGCTTGAGAATTGAGAAAAATAGGTTGAAATGGAGATTTAGGCTTGGGAGGCCAAATTTTCATGTCTGGAAAATTCTAGAATTTTTCCAGATCGGCAAGCCTAATTTTGTGTTCGACAGGCCAGATTCATCCATTTGGCAGGCTGAACTTGGAAAAGTCCAGCCGGCCAGACCAGAGCGACCGGCAGGCCGATCGACAGGGTGGAAATTTTATAATTTTTCACCCGTTTTCACCATTTTGAACCCTAATTGAAATTCTGACTTTGTAAAATGATTTTATAAACTTAAATGGCACACTAAGACACCATGGGATGATTTAGTAACATAGAATATCTTAAGTTAGATATTGATAAACTAAGTTTCTATACATTTAGGGTTGTTCGTGGATCTGTGAAGCTAACGTATAGCGACCCAGATTTCGGTGTGGAACACCGGCATGAGTATTGAGGTAGACTTTTACCCCTCTTTCTTGGTAACCTAGTTTTAAAATGATTTTTGGCCTAAAAGGGATTTTATCAAAATGTTTTCAATAACTGATTGAAAGAGGATTTTTATTGAATGTCTTTATAAATAGTAGAATTGAGGTGGTTTTCATAATAAACCTCATAATGAATATAAATGATTATATTTGATAAAAAGATATTTTAATAATAATGGAAAGATATGTACATATATATATATATATATTGGGACATGATGCCATATCAGAGATCGGGTCGTGTAGTACGCGACCTTGGGGGCAAGTCCCGAAACCCAGCTGGGCCACTACGGTGGTGAAATATATATATATGGTTTGCCTAGGAAAAGAAAATGGTATTCTTTCTGGTCGACCAATTAAACTGTTTTGGTATCATAAACTTTTATTAAATTTTCATCTATTTATTTATTTGTGTTAGTTCGTTTTCTATATATTTATTTGAATAATGAAATTTCTTTGAAAATTATAATGTTTTGAAAATATAGTCCTATTGAGCCTTTCGTTCACATTTTATTTGTTTTAAAATCTTTTCCCTCTAGGTGGATATGTCCGTTGACCGGACTTGCGACCAGTAGAAGAATTGGGTAGGTTATAGTACAAATAATTCAAAGCATATATAATCTTAACTTTCTCTTTTATTTTGGACTGTAGTTGTAGTTTAATATTGTCAGTACTATATGTGTGTGTACAAAATATGGGTCAGTGGGACCCATTTTCATTTCTCCTTGTTTCTTTATTATTTTCTAATTATCCACTTTCTATTTTTATTTGTTTAATTATTATAATTGCCTGCTTTAAAAAAATTTTAAATTATCACATTTTTATTATTAAATTTTAATTCTAAAACCCAAATTTTAACTAAATCCTCATTTACTTAACTTAATTAAACCGCCACATCACCTCCCATACTCTGGGGCGTGATAGAATGGTATCAGAGCTCAAGATTATGAATCTTGGGAATTATGCACACATAGGTACGACAATGAAATGCCACTGGTAGTCCAAATTTTGTTTTCAAACGTGAGAGAATGGTACCTAGACATCGTTCGACAGTTGACGCTGAGTTCAAAAATGATGAGGGCCATGTTTGCTGCATTTCAATAAATGGCAGCAAGGGCAAGACCGGATGATTCCGAGGCTAGTCGCCGGTATTCGTATTTTAAGGAATTTCAACGTGCATCTGTATCGACTTTCGTCTAAACGAGGGACCCGCAAGTGGCAGAATATTGGCTAGATTTGATCGTGAAACACTTGGATACACTTGGTGTGCCAGCGGAGTATCACGTGGAATTTACGACATATAAGTTTGAAGGTGGTGCCAATACCTGGTGGAAGCAAGCTAAACGTCTAGAAAATAACGGTAACATCAGTTTTATGATCCATACTTTCTGCAGGGATATAGGGACCAAAAGGCGGCAGAATTCTATAGGTTGCAGTAGGGTGATATGTCAGTTAGGGAATATGAAGTGAAGTTCAATGAATTGGCCAAGATTGCTCCCTCTGTAGTGGCATCAAAACATGAAAAGTGCATTAAGTTTCAGGAAGGACTCAAAGCCCCTATCCGATGACAGGTGGTTGCCCTACGACTTAGGAACTTCGGAGAGCTTGTGTCATCAGCAATATCAATGGAAAATGATTATGTGTAGTACTGTGAGAATCGAGCCAAGACATCAAGAGGACCATAGAGGAGTGGCAGAAGGAGCATCAGTAGTCGACCGACTCCGGGAAAGAATAGATAGGGTAGCGTGAACAACAGCAGAAGCAGTTCATCCAACAGCAGGCGTAGCAACCCCTATAGCTTTCATTGTCACTATTGCCAGCAGCCGAGACACATTAAGAGGAATTACCCGATCAAGAGTGCTCGCCTAAGACTTCAGACCGGAGAAGGAGCTAGTCGTTAGCCCCAGCCTCAGACTCTACCTCAGCCTCCGCAGTACCTTCAGCTTCAGTTCCATTAGTTCTCTCCTCAGCAACTGCCATATCCAGCATAAGGACATCAACCGTAGAACTTTTAGCGTAGTGCCCCTCAGTATCGAGCGCTAAGTATAGCCATTATGCAGTTGCCATCATCACAACAATATCGGCCAACTAACCCAGGACCCAGCAATATTGGTAGAGGAAAAGGGAAAGCTCTAGTGCAGGTTCACACGATCACATCAGGGAGTTCGGATGCCCAGACCAGTAACGCGGTTGTCGATGGTACAATTCTGGTTTCTTAGTCTTTAGCACACGTATTATTTGATACTGGTGCCACTCATTCTCTCATTTTGAGCTCTTTTGTACATGCCTTGGGATTAGAAATAGAAGAGTTTGATGAACCCTTAGTTATGGCTTCACCCTGGGGGTGGGTGTGTGTAAATTGTATATGTAAAGCCTGTAAAATAAAGATTGGGAATGAGGTTTTGAAAAGTGATTTGATTGTAATCCCCATGAGATCGTATGATATAATTTTAGGGATGGACTGGTTATCCAGATATAATGTAGTTGTAGATTGCCAATTTAGAAAAGTGACCCTAGTATCTGATAAGGGGACGACGATCACCTACCAGGGTGGTGGTGATCGGCTTATGAGTAAGCATCTCGTAAAGATGCATCTTGGAGGGCGAAAGAATGCAGCTTGCTATGTCTTCCTCATGAACCTAGAAGGAGAGTCTAGTGCCTTGAGAAGAAATGTAGCGATTCCAGTAGTAGACGAATTTGAAGATGTCTTCCTGAATGAATTGCTAGGATTACCACTGCATCGGGAGATCAAATTTGGTATTGAATTGCTTTCAGGAACAGCACCAATTTTCATAGCACCTTATCGGATGGCACCGGCAGAGATGAAAGAGCCCAGAAAGCAGCTTCAGGAGCTTGTTGATAAGGGATACGTCTAGAATAGTACATCACCATAGGGAGCGCCAGTTTTGTAAGCATGATGGAACTCTCAGGTTATGTATAGATTATCGATAGTTGAATCAGGTCACAGAGAAGAATAAGTATCCTTTGCCCATGATCGACGAATTATTTGATCAGTTGGGAGGTTTGCGGTACTTCTCAAAGATAGATTTAAGGTCTAGGTATTATCAACTCAGGATTAAGGAAGAAGACATTCCTAAGATAGCTTTTAGGACCCGGTGTGGACATTTCAAGTTTCTGGTAATGCCGTTTGGATTGACGAATGCTCCGACAGCCTTCATGGATTTGATGAACAGGATATTCAAGCCTTACCTGGATCAATTCGTAATCGTGTTCATTGATGGCATCTTGGTTTATTCTAAGACTTGGGAGGAGCATGAGCAATATCTTAGGATCGTGCTTCAGACTTTGTGGGAGCATCAGTTGTATGCCAAAAAGGAAAAGTGTGAGTTCTGGTTGATAGAGGTCAAATTTCTGGGTCATGTCATCTTCGAGCATGGTATCTCAATGGACCCGTCTAAGATAGAAGCCATAGTGAAGTGGGAACGGCCAATGAATGTGGTAGAAATCCATAGCTTCTTGGGACTTGTAGGATATTACAGGAAGTTTGTAAAGGATTTCTCAAAGATAGCAGCACCATTGACAAGATTGATCAAGAAGAATGTCAGATTCAAGTGGGATGAAGAATGTGAGCTCGCTTTTAAAGAGTTGAAGAATCGGTTGACCTCAGCCCCATTATTGATTATTCTCAATAGTGACGAGCCGTGTGAAGTTTACACAGATGCCTTGGGACGCGGACTTAGATGTGTGTTGATGCAGCATGGACGAATGGTAGCACACGGATCAAGACAACTACAACCTCACGAGTGGAATTACCCTACTCATGATTTGGAACTCACAGCGGTGATTCATATGCTGAAGATTTGGAGATGTTATTTGCACAGGGCGACATTTCAGGTTTTTTCTGACCACAAGAGTTTGAAGTGTTTGTTCACTCAGAGGGATTTGAACTTGAGGCAGAGAAGGTGGATGGAATACATGGAGGATTATGATTTTACACTGTGGTACCATCTTGGGAAAGCTAATGTAGTCCCAGATGCACTCAGTCAGAAGTCTTTAGAAAAAATTGCATGTTTGGCTCTTGAAGATTGGAAAAGAGATTCAACAATAAGTGAGTTTGGGCTACAATATTATGAAGAATATGATCACGTTTCGGTGTATCACATAGAAATGACTCTAGCTCTTGTTCAGATGGTGAAGCAGAATCAGTGGCAAGACCAGCACCTTCAAGGAATCTGGACGCAAATTCAGAACGGAGAGCAGTTTGAAGAATAGAAAATACATGCAGATGGATCGTTGTACTTCATGGAGCGTCTGGTAGTTCTAGCAATCGCGAAAGTAACAAAGGCCGTAATGGATGAAGCCCATAAGGCTCAGTTTGCTATTCATCTGGGAAGTACAAAGATGTATCGTGATTTGAAGAGGCAATATTGGTGGAGAGGTATGAAGAAAGATATCCAAGAATACGTGGCCAAGTGTACGACTTGTCTTCAAGTGAAGTCGAGCATCAGAAGCCGGTAGGTCAGCTTCAGCCACTTTCTATTTCAAGATGGAAATGGGAACACATAACGATGGATTTTCTTACCGGATTGCCAAGGACAGAGGAAAGACATGATGCGATTTGGGTCGTGGTTGACAGGTTAATGAAGTCAGCTCCATTTATTCTGTTTAGGTCAACATGTTCAAGGAGAGTTCTTGAAGAATTGTACCTACAAAACATAGTATGGTTGCACGGGGTTCTTCTTTCCATCACATCAGATAGAGACACCAGATTCAATGCCAAGTACTGGAGAAGCTTTCAGGAGGCCTTGGGTACAGATTTAAATTTTAGCACAACATTTCATCCCTAGACTAATGGGCAATCTAAGCGGGTCATTCAGATTCTAGAAGACATGTTACGTGCTTGTACGTTGGACTTCGACGGGAACTGGAAGAAATATTTATATCTAGTGAAGTTCGCATACAACAACAGATATCAATCGAGTATTGGCATGGCACCATTTGAAGCATTGTATGGACGATCGTGTCGGTCACCAGTGTGTTGGGCTGAATCGAAAGATAGAGTTGTTCTTGGGCCAGATGAGATTCACGATAGTAATGAGAAGGTCGTTGTAATTTGAGATCGATTGAAGATAGCTCAGAGTCGACAAAAGAGTTATGTGGATAGAAGACGTCGACCCTTAGAATTTGAGGTAGGAGACTTTGTTCTCTTGAAGGTATCACCCCGTAAGAGCATCTCGTGATTCGAAGTAAGTGAAAAACTAGTGCCAAGATATGATGGACCGTTCGAAATTACTCAATGTGTTGGTGTGGTTGCTTATCGACTCAACCTTCTTCTTGGACTTTCGCATGTTCTTGACGTATTCCATGTGCCAATGCTTCAGAAGTGTCTGCCTGAGTAGGATAAGATCGTTTCGTTCCAAGACGTATAGATTCAGGAAGACACGACGTATGAAGAAGTGCCGATCCATATCATCGATCGTAAAGTGATTAGTTTGCGTCGCTGTGAGATCCCATTAGTTATGGTCGTGTGGCAGCATCACGGGATTAATGAAGCCACTTGGGAATTAGAGTCGAATATGCGAGAGTCGTATCCGCATTTGTTTTGTTTTTGAATTAATTTGTAAATTCGAGGGCGAAATTTCTTTTAGGGGTGGAGAGTTGTAACGCTCCAAAATTAATTAAATGTTATTAGTATGAAAAATGGTGGATTAGTGTGCCATAACTAATATTTTAAACTTAATTTGATCATTTTGTGGAAATTTCTAAACTAATGTTGTTTTTGATTATTTCAATGATTTTTAAATTTCTTAAAATTATTTTTAATTATTGTTTTAAATTTTGGAAAGAAACAATTTGACAATTACCAAATAGGCCCCATTTGAAACCAGTGTGCCGCTGCACATGGTTTGTGCAATTAATAGTCTCTTCCTTCCTTTATTTATATCTCCTCTCTCTCTTTCCTTCCCTCAATCTCGTTCAATCTCTCTCTCCTCCTCTCCCATTCACTCATCCTTTCTCTCTGCCTCTCCTTCTCTCTCAAATTCTCTCAAAGTTTTTTTGAAACAAAATCACCCCCAAGCTTCGGGTCAGTGGATTGAAGGTTCTGGAACTTGATTAGACAACCAAAAACGTGATTTGAAGCTTGAATTTGAGGTTAGTTTCTAAAATTTCAAAACTTTTTCAATTTTTTTTCCAATTTCTTGGTATTTTGAAATCTAAGCTTTTCCAAGCTTAGAAAACCTTTAATCTAGGTTAGATGAACCTAAAACAACTAGGATTTAAGCTTTGTTTGATAAAAAATGGGTTTAAATCAAAATTTTTCATTTTTTTCTATTTTTCTCTAATTTCAGAATTTTTCAAAATCTTTATGCAAATCTTGTTTAAATTGGTTCCAAAGTGTTTTATGATGTTTTTTATCATCTATTGATGTTACCCATGCCTGAGAATTGAGAAAAACAGGTTAAAATTGAGATTTGGGCTCGGGAGGCCAAATTTTTGTGCTTGGAAAATTCTAAAATTTTTTCAGATCAGCAAGCCAAACTTTGTGTTCAGCTGGCCAGATTCAAAGGGTTCGGCAGGCCAAATTCATCCGTCTAGTAGGCCGAACCTGGAAAAGTCCAGCCGGCTGAACCAGGACGTTCGGCAAGCCGACTGGCAGGGTCAAAATTTTGTAATTTTCACCCGTTTCCACCGTTTTGAACCCCGATTGAAATTTCAATTTTGTAAAATGATTTTATAAACTTAAATGGCAGACTAGGACACCATGGGATGATTTAGTAATATAGGATATCTTAAGTTAGATACTGATAAACTAATTTACTATACATTTAGGGTTGTTCGTGGATCTATGGAGCTAACGTATAGCGGACCTTGATTTTGATGTGGGACACTGGCATGAGTATCGAGGTAGAACTTCTATCCCTCTTTCTTGGTAACCTAGTTTTAAAATGATTTTTGGCTTGAAAGGGATTTTATCAAAATGTTTTCAAGAACTGATTGAAAGAGGATTTTTATTGAATGTCTTTATAAACAGTAGAATTGAGGTGGTTTTTATAATAAACCTAATAATGAATGTTAATGATTATATTTGGTAAAAAGAGATTTTAATAATTATGGAAAGATATGTATATATATATATATATATATATATAGTTTGGGGCATGATGCTATATCAGAGATCGGGTCGTGTAGTGTGCGACCTCAGGGGCAAGTCCTGAAACCCAGTTGGGCCACTATGGTGGTAAAATATATATATGGTTTGTCTAGGACAAGAAAATGGTATTCTTTCTGGTCGATCGATTAAACTGTTTTGGTAAGATAAACTTTTATTATATTTTCATCTATTTATTTATTTGTTTTAGTTTGTTTTCTATATATTTATTTGAATAATGAAATTTCTTTGAAAATTATAATGTTCTAAAAATATAGTCCTACTGAGCCTTTCGTTCACATTTTATTTGTTTTAAAATCTTTTCCCTCTAGGTGGATATCAGCTTAGGATCGGAGAAGAGTTTGTTGACCGGACTTGCGACTAGTAGAAGATTTGAGTAGGTTGTAGTACAAATAATTAAAAGCATGTATAATCTTAACTTTCTCTTTTATTTTTTACTGTAGTTGTAGTTTAATATTGTTAGTACTATATGTGTGTGCACAAAATATGGGTTAGTGGGACCCATTTTTGTTTCTCCTTTTTTCTTTATTATTTTCTCATTATCCACTTTTTATTTTTATTTGTTTAATTATTATAATTGCATGCTTTAATTTTTTTTTAAATTATCACATTTTTATTATTAAATTTTAATTCTAAAACCCAAATTTTAACTAAATCCTCATTTAATTAACTTAATTAAACCGCCACGTCACCTCCCACACTTCGGGGCATGACATAAATAATAAAATACTTTTTTTTTTGAATTTATAGTCCTAATGATAATAGAGAGAAACATTAGTTTGAATTTCAAAGTTGAGTTGGAGCAATTGATGAGAGGCATATTCGAATAATTTTACCAAAAAAAGAGGCTCCATGATATTAAGGGAGGAAAGATCATCCAACGCAAAATGTTATGTGAGTTTGTAGGTTTGATGTGAGGTTTACATACGTGTTACCTGAATGGGAAGGAACTGCATCCGATTCAAGAATTATAAAAAAATGGCTTTGTTAAGGGAAGATAAAACAATAATCCCTAGAGGAAATATTTAGTTTTCTTAAGTTATTAAAACTATTTAATTACAAAAATAGTATGACTAAAATCCAAAATTTACTTCATCAAGAAAATGCTATTTGGTTGATGCGGATTACATGTTGCGTAGTGGACTAATCACACTATATAGAGGAGTGTTGTATCACTTGAAAGAATACTCTGCATGCGGTCCTAAAAATTGTCAAGAGTTGTTCAATCTTTGTCATGCTTCACTACATAATGTCATAGAGAGAACTTTTGGAATGTTTAAAAAATGATTCCCCATTATTTCTTGTAGTGCAAAACAACATTATCTTATTAAAATGGCCACAAAAATTGTGTTAGCATGTAGTATTTTGCATAACTATCTAATGAGTATGGATCTTGACAAACAAATGATTGAAGCGGTTGATCGAGAGCTATTGGAAAGAGAACCTGGGATATAAAGTGTCTATCTTACACAAAAGGGTAACGAAGAAGCTAGAAAGGGAGCAGCTATAAGGAATGAAAGAGCAAACTACATGTGGCAAGACCATGTTCAATAGTAGAAAATGTAGTTTAATAGTAATTTGTGTAATGATCAAGGAAAAATTGATTAAT
This sequence comes from Artocarpus hirsutus, assembly GCA_946598075.1. Classification (NCBI taxonomy): domain Eukaryota; kingdom Viridiplantae; phylum Streptophyta; class Magnoliopsida; order Rosales; family Moraceae; genus Artocarpus; species Artocarpus hirsutus. The sequence goes on along the minus strand of CAMOHE010030262.1, from coordinate 3,943 downwards.
AAAATCTAATATTTTATTGATTTTGATTAATGAATTTACCCTCATAAATTGTATTTTGTAAAAATTATGATAAAATATAGAATACAATGTTAATAGGAAGTTCTACTGTAAATTTGTTACAATACTAGATATCATTAAATACAAGTTTTGTGAGTTTAAATACTCAAAAATTTATAAATAATATTCATAAAATGAATTTTATATCACAATTAATTGTAGAATTGTGGTATAAATGGATGGATAATTCAGGTATAAACAAGATAGAAAATCTGCCAAAACCCTAAAGCAGTGTAAAAGGAGGGTTCGATACGGTATAGGTATACTGCTAAATGAAAACACAGATACTAGAAATGCTATGTTTGGCTTCCAAAAGTAAACCAAAGGCAGAGTAGAATACCTTCTACAGTCTAAGAATACGTTTTTCGTAGGTTTTACCATGGTAATACAAGAAAAATACTATGTGGTGAAAAATTATATTTTGTAAAATTTTAGGACCCACCAAGTGGACACCTATTAGAATCTTATTGGGCCACCATGCCGTGAAAGGTGGCCCAATCACAATTAGTCACCTTAGTAAACCACTTGATTACTTGATGAGTCACCATAATAAGGTAAGCATGGTTAAAAGTTTAACAAGCCAAGATTTTTTTTTTCATTTTCCTCTTCCTTCCAAAACCGGCAGCCATGGAAGCAATTCTCAAAAATTTTTCAACTTCAAATCTTTGCAAAATTGACCTCAATTGAGTTCAAGAAGCAAGATTCAAAGGGTTTTATCAACTTTTGAGATAAAAATCTAAAATTTTTTCAAGTTCTCCTAGGGTTTTTTCTTGGGCTAAGAGGGGAATTTTGATTCAAGGTGTTCTCATGTGAAAAATGCTTAGGAAAAGTTTCAAAGGAGCCCTTCGAGGACTAAGAATTTCAAGTTTTTCTTTTGGGTAAGTTTTAACTCCCAAGCTTAAAGTTTATTTGGTTTTGTTTTAGTTTTGATTATTTCAAAAGGTATGTGGGTATTCAAGCAAGATTGTGATTGAATCCTATGGGTATATGGTTTATGACATGTTGGTGTTGTTGAAATTAGGGTTTAAATTTGAAAAAGGTTGGTTGGTGCAAAAGTATTCTAGTTTTGTAATTTTGATGCTAGTTTTGAAAAGAATGGTGATTTGGCTTGAAAATGGACTTAGGGAAGGTTGAAGATGCCTTCACAGTGGCTGGAATGCTGTTTTAAAATTGATTTTTACAAAAATGACTCAGGGACTAAATTGGAAAGAAAAAGTTTTTCTCAACAGATTTAAAAAATGACCAAAAAGCCCCTATACAGTGGGAATTTCAAAAAAATTAAAACACAAAAGTTGTAGATCTCGACGAAACTGTTAAAAATTTTTTATGGTTTGTCAAAAATCGCGTTTATTTGTGAGTTATTGATTTTACAAAAATTTGTTAAAATTGAACAAAAAAATTTTAAAGGGCAAAAATGTCATTTTGCAAAAGGATTTTGGGAATGGTATTTGAGCAAAAATGTTTCTTATGGAAAATGGAAAATTATGGTTTAAAGAAATTATTTTTAGTTTCAGGGGTAAGATTGTCAAAATTTTCAAATAAGGAACGAAATTGAAAAGTTTTATTAAAATGGGACATTGATGTAAAATAAGAAAACCCGACACCTTAGGGTATTGTTTTAAAATTAATAAGCAGCAATTTTTGCTAAAATAGCAAAATCGAGCTCGAAAAATTTAGGAAGGCCTATCGAGGGCAAAATCATCATTTTTCTACAAGTGACCCGAACTACTCCAAAACGTTTTAAATAGGAAAAAGGGATTACTAATAAGATTTTTGCCCTTTATTAGAAACGAGAAGGTAGAATAAGATAAGTGAAAGAAATCCGAGATTATTAGAGTTATAAACGGGGTATGTAAACAATTTATTGATTAAAGAATGCTTTGTATTGACGCATAAGACGAAATAGTAGAAACGTGGCTAATAGCATTAAAATTGGTCAAACAGGACCCTAGAAGATTAAGAAAAGGGGACTGAGATCAGCTAGCATAACAGCCTAGTCACGTAAGTATTAATCCCACCTACAATATGGAATTGTAGTTATAGAATATGATGTATACATTTAATTATATACATGTATGTATGTCAAGATGTATACTGTGTGTGTACAATAATATATGTGCCTGTGTGAATATTATGATGCGTACCTATGTGTATATTAATATTTGTACCTTTAAGTATATAAAATATGTACCTGTGTGTACTATACAGTAGAAGAGTATTTATGTTTTGTGTATAATATGTGAATATGACCTTATGCATGGTATGACAACCATAATATTTGGACTAGTAGATATACCATCAGAAACTAGATGAGTGATGTACTGACTCCTGACTCAAGGGGAGTTCAAGGTTATAGTATGGTCTTGGTATCACATAGACTTATGTGCGTAATGGTATGAACATTTGGGCCCTAGCTAAAGATAAGACACGATAAGGATAAAGAACGTTCATAATTAAGCATAACTAGGTCACGCATTTTAGTGAATATTGCATGTGAGCTGTGTATGGACTTACTGGGTGTAAGCTCACTTAGTGTTTCATACTGTAGGAATTTCTACAAAGAGGTCAGAATCAATTCACTGTTGAACTAGTGGAGGAATATTTGTAATGTGCAGAATGGGGTATGGAAATCACTGTAGTATGTTTCTGTGTTTAGTGTTTTAAGATATTTTGAAACTGGAAGTATGAAATTTGTAGTATAGTTAAGTAAGACAAAACTTCTTTTGAAAATATTTAGCAAACAATATTGTAAAAGAAAGTTTGTGTATGTAAGTATATGCATATATTTGTTTTATGAGGATTGCTTAAATCTGCATGTGTAATATAGTTTTTTTTTTTTTTTTAAAGAAAAGTAATCCCAAGATTTTCATCTATACATAAGTATGAAAAGTATTTTATCATAGCCCAAAAAAGGCGGGTTGTGACAATTTTTTACTAGCTTATTATATTGAGAATGTGTAGAGTAGAAAATATAGTTTGATAGTAATGTAGAAAAAATAGACTACGCCCTCTATTTTATTCCTTCTGCAGATGAATTCCATGTCTTGTTCTAACATATTGTCTTTTTGAAATTAGTGTCTTAAACTTATTTATTCAGGCTGAATTTAGAAGTATATAGTCATGCTTAGATATTGTCTATACCATAGATGATTCATGGAAGAGTTACAATCAAATTAGTGACACACTTGCCTTCCCATAAGTGTGATTTGGTTAGGACTGAGCAGAATGGATATAAACGTGTAAAGTTGTTTATGTTATTGAGCATTTCATTGCTACCATGTTTGCATGCTTTAGTAACACTCATCTTATCAGTGAAAAATCAAAAAATTTACCTGCATTTTCCCTTATTTTATATACTTTTTTAACACGAATAACATGCTATTATTCTTTTTTATGTGTTTTTGTTGTCTATTGAATTGGTTTTGAACATGCAATTTGTACACATGAATAAGAAATAAAAAAAGACATCGTTCATGGTAGGTGGTCAGAGGAAACTGATGCTTTATTGATTGATGCATTGTTAGAACAACAAATAAATGAAAATAAGGTTGATAGAACATTTACTACTGCTGCTTGTTATAATATTTTGACAATATGTCGAGATGAGCTTAAATACCCTGTTAACAAAGTCCATATAAAAAATTGAATTAAGACTTTGAAAACTAATTTTAATACATGATATGATCTTTTTAAAAGCTTTAGTAGTTTTACTTGGAGTCTATTAATTAAGATGTTTGGAACAAAGCCAGCGATGTGGAAGGCTCTTATTGAGTTTTGTTTTTATAAACTTAAAATTTTTTTATGTGTGTATTTTTTATGCTTAGATTTTACATGATGGTTAAGCTTTACTACATTATATGTTGTAGGCTAAACCTTGTGCAAAGAA
>CAMOHE010030260.1:0-15997 GCA_946598075.1 Artocarpus hirsutus | reverse complement strand
GTTTATAAATGAGCTTGCAAGTATTATGCAAGTTGTTTCTAAAGTATGTTTGCATTTATTATGCAAAAGTTTTAAAGGTTCAATGTAAGATTTGCAATGAATTTGCAAGTACTATGTTTAAAGTCTATTTGCATATTGGTATGCACAATGTTTAAAAAGTCCAAGTTATGCTTTTTAAAGTATTTAAAGCATGTTTTGCATTTTAACAATGCATAGTGTTTCATAGTTCAAGTTATAAGCTTGATGATGCATTTGTCATGCATTAAGTTAAGTTTCGAAATAAAAGTTGTGATTTGCAAAATGTGATTGCATTATATGTTGCATATGTTATGCAATAAGTGTTAGAATATATGTTATGATTTGCAAAAGGTGATTGCATTACATGATGCATTTGATATGTAATACGTTGCATTCGTTATGCAATAAATTTTACAGTACAAGCTATGTATTGCAAGTGTGTTTGCATATGATGTGATTGCATTTGACATACTCACAAAAGATAATAAAAAGGTAAAGTAAGGATAAAAAGGAAAGTATCATACCAGCCTTTGTGTTATGAGGTAATGAACGTAAAGTTAAAGTTAACCTCTAAGATGTGAGGTACTTGACCACGTGATCGATGGTCTCAAGTCTTCCGCAAGGAAAGCATCATGTTAATGATCTCATGATTAATGAGTTGGTACGAACACTAAAGCAAAGTAAGGAAAGTGAATGAAAGATAAAGAAAGATAAGGACAAGGATGGAAAGTGAAAGCAAGATAAAGAAAGTTAAGAACGAGAATAGAAAGTTACAGCAAGGAAAGAGTATTCATAAGTGCTCATAATTGAAAGTTCATAATTGAGCATAAATGGAATCATGCATTTTGATTCTGCTTGAGTTTCTTTTTATGAAATATTTATATGTCATATTATGAAAGACATTTTGAGAAATGTTTTACGTTAAACGTTTATGAAAAACGTATTTATGTTATGAAAAACATTTTAAGGAATGTTTTATGATAAATGTTTACGGAAAACATTTTCATGTTTTTAAGAAAAGGTTTATAAAGGATGCTTTATGAAATGCATTCTAAGGATTGATGTTAAATGTTTTATGAAAACGTTTATGAGAAATGTTATGAGTGTTTCAAACGTGTTATGGAAACGTCTATGAGGAACATTTTAGAAATGTTTTATACAAAATGTTTGAGAAAAGCAATGTTTCAAGAGGAAAGTTTTTATGAGGAAAGTTTTAAAGTATGTTTATACGCTTTGTGAGTTTATGTTTGAACTTACTGAGCGTAAGCTCATAAAAAGTTTTTCATACTGTAGGTAATATATGTGTGACCAGTAGGACCCGATAGAAGAGCTGGGTACTGCGGAAGGGTAGATGCAAAATAAGGGAATGGATACCACTACAGTTTGCTTCCGCTACGCAAAGAAAAGGTCTTACACTATATAATGTAGTGTTTCCAAGGTTTTTAAGGAAATTAGAGTTTTTAAGAAGTGTTTTCAAAAGTTTTACGATACATTGTACTAAATACGTTATACAATTATGAAATGATGATTTAAGCAATGTTTTAGTAAATGTTTCTTAATAAGGATGTTTTATGAAAGTTAAGTGACAGCCGAAAAGGCGGGTCGTCACAGGATCAAACTATTGTTCAATATATGGATCAGCTCAACACTTCCCGAAAGGCCAATTCCATTCACTTTTTTTTTTTTTTTTGGATAAAATGGTCTTACAATACAATTACAAAAGACAAGGCTAAAAAAAAATAGAGCAGTTTCACCATAAAACGCTTGTAAGCATGTTGAATATGAAATGTTTGTCCTTTCCTCTAGGTAATGCAAAATCTTAAGGAAAAAAAAGAAAAAAAAAACCTCGTGTGATGAGAAGATTTTGTTCTTAAGGTTCTAAGATCTAAACTTTAAGGTTGGTGAACAAGCATATTCTTCTTCGTCTTCTTCTTTCTTCCCCTCTTTTGGCCACAATCTAGAAAAGTTGTAATATTACAAAAGTGAAAGCAGAAACCTTACCAGAACAAAAGGTTGGGACTCGGGAATGTTCAGCTCAAACTGAAAGCAACAATCCAGGGGAGGAGAACAGCACGAGAAGAGCAGTGCTGCTAATAGTGCACTGGGGGGGGGGGGGGGGGTGGTCAAGGGTTGGGTTTTAGAGTGAATAGGGCAGGCGGCTATTGGTGTGGAGTTTGTGTTAGACTTGATAGCCTAAAGATTAAATTATATAATTGTTTTTTAGATATTTAATCAATAAAAAATTATTATTTATGTCATATATCAATATTGTCCTCTTTATATTTATTTATATTGAATATATAATAAGTAAACAAAAGTCCGAGATTATTGTTCTAAACGTTTAAGATCATGCATATAATGGACAGATTATATAAAAAACATAACTTTTAAGGTGATAGTTTAAAGATAAAAGATCTACAATCGAGGGAATAAAGTTGGGCGCTTTGTTCATGTTAAGATTCTTATGTTGTAGATGACTTATATCTTGGTCATCGAAGTGGGACTCTATGAGTAGAGACACTGATGTATTGTTATTGGTGACGATATATTAAATCAAGACTAAACATTGATTGATTTGATTAATATTTTCATTTGAATAAATCAATTACTTTAGACAATCACGTATGTTACAGCTTAATTTTGAAATAAATTAATGGCTCACATCAATTATTGTTTTTTTTTGTTTTGATTTGCCAATAAGTGAGATTAAAATTGATCATCAAAAATTGGGTAAGTTTTATGGATGGTTGGAAATATAATTTTATACATATTGAATTCACTGTTTCTCTAAGTAAAACAAAAATATCTCTATCAATACAAATTTTTAGCATTTAGGTAAATGAGACTTCAAATTTATTTGATATCGGATATCAAATAAACCCCTTTTATGTTTATGATAAGATCATAAATAAGTTGCTCATAAGATAGTTTATGTACTAATTTAATTTGGGATATAAAAAAAGAACTCACGAAAAAAGATGTAATTACAAACATTTGATAGAAACAATAACCTAATCATGGATATAAATATTATACTGAATAGCAAATAACATGATAATAGCTATCATTATGAAGACTTTAAAATCTTTGCTTAATAAGAGTGCATATTTGATTCTATGGTAGTATAAATTAAATTAGGTATTATGTTCAATTTAATAAAAATAAATAAATGAAGGGCTAAAAATTTAAGGACAAAAAATCACTTAAGAAGTTTTTAGAGTGTTTGACAAATAAGTTCAAACTCATGCATTGAAACATGTGAGAGTTTTATATTGTAACATACTTTTGCTTCATATTGTAACATGTAAGAGCTTTATACTATTTACGTTTTAAGCTTATGGGTTTAAACTCATTTGTCAAATGCATCAAATTTTGATAAAAAAGAATGAAGTATTAGTCTTCTCCAAAAAAAAAAAAAAAAGAAAAAAAAGAAAAAAAGAGAAGCATGGACTGTTGCTTTGCTGCCTGTGAACATGATATTTGAAACCATTTCTTATGGTGTCGTTTGTCACAATCCGGCAAAGGTTTGTTCTCATTTTGACAGAGCATCTTGTTTTATTTTATTTCTATTTTTTATTACAATGATGCAGATCTAAATGTTTTTTTTTTTTTTCCCTTTCTTTCTCAACGGACTGCTGTAGATCTAAATCTCGTGTATGCTATGCAACTATTTTTCTCCTCAAAGTATTATTCATCCTTTTAAAAAAATTATTATTTTGTATAGTATAAATAAATAATTTATCTCCTACTACAAAATAAAAAAACAAACAAACAAACCAAAAAAAAAAAGAGATACTTTATTGGTTCTACTATTGATGGTCTATATTATAGGATGTTTTAGAAGTAAGTTCAAACAAAAGTTTAAACCTACAGCAATTTATATTTTATGAGAGAAAATATTATAGTAAATTTGTGTTTGGTTCAAACTAAAATTCCCAAATACACGATTAGTACAATTTCTTAAAGGAATTTATTCGTATGATTAGTAATGTGCTAGTTTAAATATCACAAAACAATTCTGGGTAGACTCATTGCAGATGTATATATTTAAAATGAAAATTCAAATTACATGAAACTATGATCCCCTTATACAATCTTTCCACCGGTAAGTTTGAATGAAATGCTACGAAGGAATAGTCGAATAGGTATATGTCAGGTTCAAAAATTGAACACTAAACTAATTCACAAAAAAAAAAAATCAAGCATACACATGCACATGATTCTTTTAATAAAAAAATCTAAAGTGGATCAAAACGTCCAATCGCCTGAATTGAGAAAGTTATGACATCAAAGCTACATAAAGCCCCACTTAGGAACAAAACCAGCAGATTGAAAATTCAATGCAACACTAAAAAATAAAACTAACGCACCCCAAGTCATGGGGTTTTACAAACCAAAACACAAAGAAAAACTAAAAAATAATAATAAAAAAAGAGCCAAGCATTGCAGTCACGTACTCTTGTTAAGTGGTAATTTGGCACTATTAACACGACCCGAATGGACTTCATTTATTAAATTTTTCATCAAAATAAGACATTTTTTTAAAAGAAAAATTTTAACAAATTTACTTTATATAAAATAAAAAATACAATGTTTATGGCCTAAATTCATAAAGTATAGAAAAATAAAGTACGTAAAAAAAAATAATACCTATATTGCTTATATTAGTTATTACCATGGGTTTGATTGACCCTTTTTCACTAAAAAGATGATACGTAGGCTTACTTTAAACCCGATACAAAAAAATAGGTTGATATAAGTACACCTCAAATTGCCACTCTTCATGAGACAAACGATGAAAGAACAATGAGAGAAAGTAACAAAGCTTAGTAGACACACGACGACGTTGAAACATCACCTGAATAGTGACACATGAAACCTATATGCCACCATCGTCACTACTGAAAGACAACACCACAAGATTCCTACCATGGCGAGGGTACTCCTAGACTGGCGCACCAAATTGACGACCTTTATTTTTTCACTGTCCCACAATCGATCCACCCAACATATACTCCACGATGCACCCCACCACCACCACTATAAAGCCACTAAGCATGAAAATCCAATTTCAAGGAAGGAAGACCAAGACGCGACGAGAAGTGATCCCAGAGTCTCAATCGCCCTTCTCTTTAAACACCTCTCAATCTCTAGCCCAACTCTATTATTTACACTGCAAATAAATTGATTAGGAAATGATTCTGTTCTTTTATATTTTTATGTGTCACTCCTCTCATCATGAGAGAAACCACGGTGACATTTCTCCAACAAGTAGTATTAGATGATAGCAGTAACACCACGATCAAACTCGCGGCTTCAAATTATTCAATTTGTAAGTCATAAATAGAGGATTTGCTCTATTGCTTTGATTATGAATGTTGGGTTTGGTGTCTTAAAAGTTATGACATTGTACATATTGTTAATAAATAAATAAAATGACATTTATTATTATTTTGGTTGATTATATGTGTTATGAATACATTTATAAATATCAAGAAAATTTCATGATTATTTATGTGACTATAAATTAGCAGATAAGTGTTATATGCTTAGGGATAAAATTTATAGATAATAATCTAAATAGTCTGTAATAATTAATAAAGTTTAGGATTTTTAATTAAATATTACAAGTATGATTCAATCTCATTTAGAATGAAATAGTTATTATCTAGACTATTAATGTAGAGACATTGGATTGGAAGTACTTTATATAATGAGATTATATAGGACTAGACCAGATAAATAATGAATCTCTAATAATCATCCGTTAGAAATAGAGTATTCAAATTTATCACTATGATGATAATAATTTGATAGTCTTAATCCTGAGTATTTATTAGACTCCTGTTTATGACATTATGTTTTTTGATTTGCTTGGTAAAATTTGTTTTAGCATAGATCATAACTTTGCATCTTGGAAACATAATATAATAAAATGGCTAAGAATAATATTATCTAGATATGAAATCCATTCCTTCCCTATGGAAGTTAGAAAAATAGTTCTCTTGAGTGATAATTCGAGGTATGAACAGTAAAGCGGCCGTTCATAATAAGATTATGAATTAACTGTTCATTAAAGGATTATTGAAACTCAAAAATAAAGATATAATAAGAGAGGTAAATGAAAATTGAACCTAGCTCTTATTATGAAATATTTATAGAGGATTGACTTATATAATGATTATATCAATGGACTACTCGCTAATTTTCTTTGAGTAATTCTACTATAATCTCAAGAGTTTAGTTTCAGGTTTTTAGTGGAGTAACACTAAAACTAATAAATTTGACACATTAATTAAAGAGTTTGATTAAATGTCAAATTTATTGAAGCTTGGATTATAGGTCCATAGGTCCCCAATACCTCCTCTGTAATATTATATTAGATTTATGCATAGAATGAATTATACATATTTAGTTTGAAATTATTGAATTCTGAATTAATTATTTCACACTTGAATTATTAATGTGACATAGAAAAAGTTCTCTGTGACACATAATATAATGTGATAATGTTGTCACATTTAATGAAGTATTAGTTAATTAATTAATTGATTAATTCTTAAATAAATGTGATTTGTTTTTAAATTTAAATTTAGATATATATATATATATGGATGGTTTTGAATCAAATCTTTTTATATATAAGATTTTATAATATATTAATATATATATATATATATTAATATAAAAAGAAAGTGGATTACGTCTCATTTATATATATATATATATATAAAAGGAATCACGTGAAACGTGATTCAGTAAGTGAAAAAAAAAAGGAAAGTAACGTAAATGTTACGTTTTATGAAACTTTTCATTATATATATATATTTAAAGTTTTTTTTTCTAATTCAGTTAAAAAAAAAAAAAGAAGGAAAAGTAAAAAAGTTAGAATCATGTAAAATATATCATTTTTTTATATATTTGATATAGTAGTTATTTTAAATTAAAAATTAATTGAAAAATTATTAATGACTTAGATATAAAAAGGAAAAGATAACAGTCATCTCGAGGAGTTTTTTCATTCATGTAACTTTTACAAAATACTCAGAGAGAAAAACTGAGAGTTCTTCTCTGGAAAAAAGGTGTTGAGTACATAGTAGATTCAGAAAAGTGTGAGAAAAATTTATTCTTGCAGTTTGACGCCCACTCATCTTTCCATTGGTGTGGAGGCCTGGATTGGAAGATCTTGGTGTCAAAGAGAAAAGCTAGTATACCTTGGTAGTCTTCATAAGTTTAGTAAAATTCCTAAAGCTTTCTATTATTAATTAAAATTATATATCTATTCCCGATGAGCAAAGTTTTTAGAAAATTTTTGTTTGTCAAAGATCCGTTCCTTTTGCTGAGTTTTGTACATTAATTCCAACAAATGGTATTAAAGCAGGTTATAGCATATATAATTTTAATTAACATGATTTTATTTTGATAATATCATGTCTTTGATATATGTTTGTAGGTATTTTATATTTATATAATTATTTTGTTCATGTGATGAATAAGTATAATTTTATAAATAAATTTTTTGTGGTTAATTATATGTTCTTTTTAGATTGTTAAATTTATTCTCAACCTGATTAAATCAAATCTGACATAGATTTTTTTGTAATTTATTATAGTTATTTTTTTTATATGTGTATATATATATATATATATGTATTTTTTTTTATCCTCCTTCGCCACTGCTACACGCACCAGTAAGAGAGAGCTGTCTTCATCGATGAGCATTTAATGCTTGGCATCATTCCCTGCACATTGCTGTGCGATATTATTAAAAAAACAAAAAGGGGAAGGCCAACCCATCATACAGCAAGCATTCTTTTTATTATGTATATTTAATATGCACTTCACATGCTATTATTAAAATAAAAAAAAAAAGAAAGGAAGAAGTGGGCGCAATTAAGGCATTCTCGACATGTACAGTACAATGCACTAGAATTCAAAAAAAAAAAAAAAAAAAATAGCTGCACGTGGAGTGATGAAAAATAAAGAAATCCATTAGATCTTTTAGCCTAATTGAAAACTTTAACTCTATCAAATTTTAAAGGTAACTTAACAGTTTGTTGTACAATAAGCCACCTAATGCAGACTGTAATATTGAAGCAAAAAATTATGTATAAATTACAAGAAGATTTATGTAATTTTTTTTTATTTTATGGGTTATAATTTTAAATATCCAAAAGCATTCGGTCAAAATCTACTGTTTATTTTCACGCTTTATTTTCATGTGATGATTGTGATAACATATTTATGCATGATAACATGTAATCTAGGAAAGTACTTATTTATAGTTATTGTAACATAACATGTATACACTTGCATATTATTTTTTTTATAAAGTTGTTTATAAAATGATTTAATATGTATTAGAATTAATTTAAGGAGATTAAATTAATTGGGTTGGTTTTATGGAATCTTAATTTATTAATAAACCGAATAATGTGAATTTAGTTTTAATAGTTAAGACTTGGTAAAATTCATATTAGTTCTAAGTTATCTAATTTTAAATTGTTTAATGTTGGGTAGCTTAGACAAATCATAAGAACTTTAGATTTTTAGAAAATCTGGTAATTTATTTAAGTGTAAATAGAATGGGATTCTATTAACACATAATATAACCTAGTAATTAAAAATTGTTTTTATTTATTAGAATGATGAAACATATGATGTTTTATAAGATAAAACATATCTTTTAAAATTATGAGTTGGAGAAGGTAATATGACAAATATAACCTGCGGTCTCCACTATTAGCATAACACCGTGAGATTTAGGTGGCGTCTCGTGACGCTTTGATTTTGTCCTCCATATGGAGGGCTTCTAAGAGATAGGATTTTACAATGTATTTCAAAATTGACCTACCCTACGGCGGCAATTTTGAGTTAAGTTATCAAAATCTGAAATAGTGAGTTACACTCATAAAGATACAATTAAATTGTTAATTATATTTTGACCAAAATAAACGGTTATTAATAAATATAGAAAATATGAGATATTTTGAATATATTTATTAATTGAGAATGTCTCAATTCAATTCATAAATAATTTGACCTACTTTACAGCGGCATTTTATTTATTAAAATTGAACAATCGTGGGTTGACAATAGCGTGCATCAACATGTTGCAAGTGAGACTAATGCTATGAAGGTGTGGACTACTTTACAAGAGTTATATGAGAAGAAAATTTCTCAAAATAGAGTTTTTCTTTTCGGAAAAATTGCGTTCTTAAGATATCAGGATGGAGCCTTGGTTTCTCAGCACTTCAATATTTTTCAAGGTCTACTGGACCAGTCGGCAACAATGGAAATGAAGGTAGATGATGAGATGTGTGCTTTATGTACAATCAGTTCTTTGCTTGATAGCTGGTAGACTCTTGTTGTTTCTCTTGTCTGTACAAGTATTTGGAGTGGCAAAAAGGCCGTGATTTTTCCTTCACATTGGAGGGCTTTCCACGTAGAAATCTGGTGTCCTGATCTTTGTTTATTTATTTTCCTACATGCTTGATTGAGATTACTTAGTTTGCGTGCCTATTAAACTACACCAAGGGGGAAAAAGATATTTTGTTTGTTCTGTTGAAACAAAAACTTGTATGAGATTTGCTTTTTCCGAAAAAAGACACCATGCAAAATATCTCCATCTCCTCCTCTTGACTGCACGTCAGAGCCATTAAAACACACAAGGCTACAAAGGGAATTCCCTTGGAAGACTTGACAAGAGACCAGATAGCACAATTCTTCCATACCTCTTGGGGAGGGGGTGCGGGGCAAAACCAGAGGGCATGGCTTGCAGATCTTAGGTTTTGGAATCACAACAGGATACTTGCCAACTTTACATTGTTACAATCTCACGTATCATTGACTTTTCAAGTATAATTTTTGCTATTATAGTTCATTTGGTGGGAGGGAGAGACCTTTTTTTTATTGTTTGTTTGAAGGAATGAACGAGAAGAGAGAGAGAGAGAGAGAGAGAGCAAGAGGTGGAGCCTAATCCGTCAAACTATATCAATCCATTAGTGAAAAGATTCAAGCAATGAATTAACCATTTTATGTTTTGTTAGACTATTTTACCCTCTAAAAACTTTATTAACAAATTGATTAAATAGTCAATATAATAATTATAAAAATAACCACCATTCGTCCTGAGCTTGTTGCTAGAGTAGTTGTTCTTCTGCTAATAGGTATTCGAAATGCTGTCAAATTAATCAATATTAAAACATCTACTCATAAACATAATTAAGATAAAAAAAATTGAGATCCTAACACTTGTACACGTATATCATATACAAAGCTAACAATTATACCTACTTTAAATATTGTAATTATATAATAGATTAAAGTTTCTATAAGAGCTTCACAAATGAAATACTATATTTAGAGATTTGTCTACAATAGCAAATCATATATTTAAAATCAGAATTGCCTAGGATTTCCATGTTAGAGTAATTACTTTGGTGCAAGCACTCAAGAAGAGAAGGCCAGACCTCATTGAGATTCCAAATCTGAGAATATTATTTTTACCATAAAACAGAGCACAATGTCAAACAGCAATACATAAGCAAGTTGCAAGAATTACATGGAATAACTCTTGCCCTCATTAAGAACAGAAAACATAGATAACATAGGATGGTATATTTATTATTCAAACGACATATACCACTAAGAGTCCAAGACACATATTAGGAATTGCTATTCAAATCATCAGTTTTTCTTGGCTATGAAGAGGCCCCACCTTTGCTCCCCAGATGTGCTCCTCGTTAGCTTTGCTTTCCAACCCCCAACTATGTCATTATAGTCTTCCTGCAATTCAACAACACAAAAAGAAGTATACGAATATAGTGAGAATGCAAAGACTGATAAATGAGCAAAATGTATAAGTTGTGTCCTAATAGTATTTTTTTTTTCCTTCTTTTTTGGTCACAATGTGTAGATCACAACTAAAAAGAATGACAAATAGAAGGGGGAAATGCACTTCAGAGAAATCGGCAATGAATTCATCCTTGTCCTTCTCAACAACATCCAATTCTCGTAGCAGAACTTTTATGAACTGTAACGAGAACAAGCATTAAACATGGTGTAAGGTTCGGGAAGCAGAAGAAAATTTTCCCCTCAAGAAAACACAGGAAAAAAAAAAGGACGAAAGGAAAGAAAAAACTGCGTCTCTGCACAAACCTGATCAGTGCGATCTTCAGCAACGACATCCTCAAAGCCAGCGTCCTTAAGCATCTGAGATTAATTATTAAATCCACAGAATTGTGTCATAACAATATATATATGTATATATCTAAAAGTATAAATTGGTCAAAAAAATTGATTCGAAAATTCAAATAAACCTGCCCATATGCTTCCACATCATGGAGATCATATCCCCTTTGTCTGATATACTTGGCAAACTCCGAAGATGGAGTTCCAGGACTCTTACAGTAGTCACTGATGAGAACCTTCCCCCCTGGCCTCAACCACTTGTAGAATGATCTAAACAGCGCTGGTTTGTCCTGTGGTGTTTGTTCGAATGTCATGTGGAGAAGGAGGAGAACTGGGATCAATAAGAACAACCAAAAGTGTGGAATACACAAATAAACATGACATGGATAAGATTGCGTTACTTGAATGTGTAATATCGTGTCCCGGCTGTATACGACATCAAATGAGTTCTCCGGATATTCTTTTTTGGTGCAGTCCGCAACTTCAAACTCGACAGAGCACTTAAGTCCAATTGCACGTTCAAGAGCAAGAGAAATCATGTTTATAGACAGGTCAATGCCAACAACCTCGACATCATAGTTCTCGGCCATATAGAAGTCCCCTCCTCCAATTCCACACCCGACATCCAGAACTTTCTGGCCAGGCTTTAGTTCCAACTTCTCTACAAATTCTTTTGTTGTTTCTGCACAAGTAACCGAATGTTCTCATATACATCACTGCCCAAGTTACGAATACTAGCAATAGACATGACAAATACCCACAAACGGATGTGATCAATATTCTTTACATGGTGTTTCTTTTGGTATTACATACATTTCTTTTAGTATTTTTGGCGAACTTGTGGTGGGCAATAGTTAGAAAATAATAATAATAACAATAATAATTACCAAGCCCTCCTGTACTGACAAAACCAGGTCCAAACACACGTTCATAACGTAAGATGCCACTACACTTGTACTGAACATTGTCCAAGAACTTCTGAAACCCTTTGTCGTCCTGTGAACGAACTTTTTGCCATATCCAGCAAATCTGCCCAAATTATGCAAATATATTCTCATCAGTTAGGCAACTTCAACTGATTGCACGTATCAGTATTCAAAACCCAAGTAAAAGTCTTGCAATTTCTTATGTACCTGATTTTGGTTCTTTTTGTTCCGCACATAGGCTCCAATACATTTGCAGCCAACAAGAGAGAGTTCGTAGGAATTTCCAGATTCATCACACGTATGACATTCTTTGAAGACCTGCAAGTATTTGATTAGGGATTGTTGCGTATTGTTCGATTGCGGCGTGTATTTATAGTGGATGACTAGAGCATCAGCGAGTGTCTCCAACTATCCTCGTACGGGCTCAACTGACCATTACAAATCGACGATGCTAATTCTAGATTTTGTACAAACTCTCAAGTTAATATTAATTCATTTGTAAATGCGGCATATTAACGTGGCTATATTTTAAACATTTATAAATAAAAAAATGACAAAACATAATCTCTGAAATACAAAATTTTCTTAAGTTAAAAAAAAAAAACCATAAAATTTGCTCCTTTGATTTATAAAATAATAAAGGAAAAACTTCTCATAAAGATTTTTTTTAATAGTTCTAGTCCATGTGACAAATCAAAATCATAAAGATTGTTGAAAAACTTAATATAAAATTACTCTTTTAGCTCATCTCGTACATTCACACTAAAGTGAAAGGTGGGATTATTACATTTTACAATTTCTTAAAGTGTTTAGTATCTTTCTTAACAATTAAAATTTTAAAATTGTATTATTTAAATTCAAATTAGAAATTGTGTTATTTAAATTCAAATTAGTTTTAGACATAATAGTTATTAAAATTCTCCTATCTCATGTATTACATGTTAATTGTATGTCAATTTTTATTAAAAATTACTAATAAAAGGAGTTATTTCGTTTATTTTTTATGAATAAAGGGGGAACACAGGCGTTACGAATTGAAGGTCGAGAGGCATATGTTACAATAGCTATAGTTGAGAGGGTAATTTTGCAATTAATACTTTTTATAAATAAAAAACTAAGTGTGAAATCACGAGTTTTTCCATAAAATTTGATTAATATTGGTAAGTCATATATTTACAAATTGATTTACCCCACAAATATTTTTTAAAAATATCATAAATGTCCAATTTTTTTTTTTTAAACTGCAGATTCTTAAGTTATAAAAACCCAAATCCCTATTTTTTTTACTTGATCTCTAATTGTTTTAGACTCTACGCTTAAACCTAGTCACTGTTGCTTCTAGCATAGGATGTCATTGTCGGCATGGATTATAGACTCCAATCCTCCACTTAGTTTATTGTGTCTTAAATAGTGTCCAACTAATCATATTATAACGTATTATTTAATGAAAAGCATGTCAAAATTAAGAAGAATGAAGGAAATAACAGATTTTTTAGCCTTTTGAAATAAATAGTAGGTTTTAAAAATATTTGTAGTAAATAGTAGATTTGTAAAATAAATAAGAATTATTCACACTATCAACAAAAGAGTAAATATTTTATTTACACCTTAAATTTATTTAATGTAAATAAAAATATTTTCACCGTATATAAGGGTGTAAATAAATTATCTTATTATAAATTTGTTAGTTACTACAAATATTTTAAACCTGATATTTGCAACAATTAGTTTTGAAAAAGTGTTATTTGCTAAAATCATGGTAAAACCTAATTAGGCACTATTGTAAATTTTTTAAATGATGTCTTGCGGTGAAATTAGGTAGGTACATTTGAGAAGTCAAGATTAAAGAGAGGATTTGAGTGAATTGGTTACAACAGACGAAGGCCTTGTAGTTGACATGAATTTAGTTAAGCCTCCCGCCTTTTTGCTAAACAAAATAGGTCGAGAAACAAAGGAAGAGGGAAGAGGCCATTAACTTGGGCCGCAAAATTCTGGATATTTCCTCACAAAAGCAACCATTTTTCCCCTCCACTATTTTCACTTTCTTGTTAACTTTAACGGATGAACGGGTTATAACAGCCTAGGTCTATCCCATTGGAATTGGAACGAGGTAACAGGGATTGGATTACCCAAAGCCACAACTCTACATTGTGCCGTTTTTTTTTTTTTTTTTATGCATAAAAAAACTTGCATCAAAAGCAAGACGATACCTTAATTTATAATTGTACTGGAAATATAATAAAAGATTTTTTGTGTATTATTTTTGCAAGCATTAGCTTGGAGGACTTAAGAAATTAGCTGCTAATTAACTCTTGGTTTTGGTAGGAGTGAACGTGCAAGGGAAGTAATTAAAAGATGAGATGCATATATGCCACTTTGTTTATAAGGTAATTTTGTTCTATTCCTGAAGCACGTATGCTTTAGCAAACAGATTAAATTTTTAACAGTCTAATATGTGACTTGAAGCAATTAAGTATCGTACATTACAAATTTTTAACATAGATAGTTATAGATGAGGGCGTTAAAATCCTAATCTAAAAGCTAAATTACATTATTCCACCGGTAAAGCATAAGCTATCTTCTCTACTAATAATTATAGGGTTTTCAAGCAGTTTTACTCCTTTTACAAGCAATCTCATATATGGTAGGAATTTTTTTTGTTTTCGTTTTTCTTTTTTATAAATCAGATTTCTATCACAACTCTTAAAAAATGAATTATTGGTGGGCATTTGTTTTAGCTGTAAGATCTTTATGAGAAACTATTTGTTATGCGTATGTTCTTATTTTGATGTAATTTTCATCAATGAAAAGCTTGTGATTTAGTTTACTTAAATTTTTGTCAAAAATATCAAACTGTCCCGTCTAAAAACAAATTATTTTTGTTTGGCCGGTGATTATTAAAAGAATAAAACCATTCAAATCAACGGAAAACTCCTCTAACCATAAAGCACCGACCAAACAACCGTATGTTACAAAACCGTATGTCGCAATGGTTTCAATGGGAACGCAATTTGCCGGTATAGACCGTATGTTACAAAACTATGATGTCACAATGGTTATGGGTGATAGAACTTGCACACGTGGCAGCCTAAGAGTCCTGCCTTATCATGAGCTGGGGACTATGGGGAAACGAAAAAAGAAAATCAATAAAATATTAGACCACACCTCTCTCACTATCATTGGATGGCAATGTTAGTCCGCCGTCAGCTGTGATCTAAACTCACCATTCTGAAGAACAGTAATTAATGATTATTAATTATCATAGCTTGAGCAATCCTATTCATTATAACCTGCTATTTATAAAAATAATAAAACTTAATCCAAAAAATCCATTGTATATTAAAATAGAGTTTACAGTTCTATAAATAACAGTTATGACATGAAATGGATTTTTCTCGTGACTTGTTCACCTCAATATTTTAGCTAAATCTCTAACCATGTATATTTGATCTTATTGGCCAATTAAGATAACTCCTTTTCTTTTTCAACAATTTGTGCACTTTCTTTTGTACTTTAAAACAGTTGTATGTGTTGAATTAACAAGTGGGCACATGAAAATGCAAACCTTGGTATAAAATCTAGGTTCCCGGTAATGGGTTGGATTGTGTTTGCGCTTGCAGTCTCCAGATTGGTGGAAACAAGATTCTCTGAAAAAGATGAACCCACCAACCTTCAGCCATTTTACCTTCCTTTCTGCCAAATTCTGAACCTGTGACCATTGGAAAATGGAATAAAAACTTCTAAACAAAAGAATTACCGTATAAACATATAAACGATCAAACTAAATTTTAAGTACAAATTTGAATGAACATTTTCCACAAAAAGAAAAATCGAAATGGACATCATCATTTTTAGAGGAC
>CAMOHE010030252.1:0-19874 GCA_946598075.1 Artocarpus hirsutus | reverse complement strand
ACGTTAAACGTTTATGAAAAATGTATTTATGTTTATGAAAAACATTCTAAGGAATGTTTTATGATAAATGTTTATGGAAAACATTTTCATGTTTTTAAGAAAAGGTTTATAAATGATGCTTTAAGAAAAGTATTCCGAGAATTGCTGTATGTTAAATGTTTTATGAAAATGTTTATGAGAAATGTTTTATAAGTATTTCAAACGTGTTATGAAAACGTTTATGAGGAATGTTTTAGAAGCGTTTTATGAAAAATGTTTACGAAAAACGTTTATGAAGAATGTTTCAAGAGGAAAGTTTTATGAGGAAAGATTTAAAGTATGTTTTAAACGCTTTGTGAGTTTATGTTTGAACTTACAGAGCGTAAGCTCAAAAAAAGTTATTCATGCTGTAGGTAATATATGGGTGACCAGTAGGACCCGTTAGAAAAGCTAGGTGCTGCGGAAGGGCAGATACGAGATGCGGGAATGGATACCATTACAGTTTGCTTCCGTTACGCAAAGAAAAGGTTTTACACTATTTAATGTAGTGTTTTCAAGGTTTTTAAGGAAATCAGAGTTTTTATGAAATGTCTTCAAAGGTTTTACGATAGATTGTACTAAAAGTATTATACAATTATATAATGATGTTTTAAGTTGTGTTTTAGTAAATGTTTCTTATTAAGTTTTAAGAAACAGTTTGAAATCATTTTAAAGACAAAAATTGAGTGAAGTCTCAACAGGAATGGCGACAAAGGTCGCAACAGTTTTAAATGTTTAAAGAAAATTTTTTGTAATTCAGTATTTTCTTACTAAGTCAGTATGATTACTGTTTTATACACAATGTTTATGAAAGTTAAGTGATGGCCGAAAAGGCGGGTCGTCACAGTAACGCTGCCTTTAGTTGGAGAGATGAGGAAAAAGAAAGTTGTGAACAAAGCAACGAAGAAGAGGATCGATACTGGCAAACCATAGGTCCAAAAGGAAGTGGCTCCTCCAACCGATTCATCCGATCTTCCTCCAACTCCTCCCTTTAACATACAGCCCCCACCGTCGAAGAAAAGGAAAGGGGCATAGCCTTCTAATTCGACCAGGGACATCAAATGAAGGGCTCCTAAGAAAACACTCAATGTCCCAGAGGATGTCAGCATTATTCAAGACAAAAAGGTGGCGACAAGAGCGGCCGTAAATTTCTACTTCAGCAAGGACAAGGAACTTCTAGGTGGGAAGCCGTTTTCTTGGTTTTACAACGAATTGGCTGCAGCTATGGGACAGGTAAATCACCAAATCATGTTCAATCTGGTTAACATAGATTGTTTCATTTTATACTCAATTCTTTTTTGTCAAACAGGCTCTTTTGCTCCACAATCTCTTCGCGAACAAGGTCACTCACAAATACAAGCAAAAGCTTTGAAAAATAGGGAGCTTGGAGAAGAGCTTAAGAAGGTAAAGGTTGAGAGAGATGACAAGAAAAAGGAACTTGATGAAACAACTGACGCGCTAAACAGGTCGAATGAAAAGGTGCTGAACTTGTTGGCCAGTAGTCTTAGACTCTCCAAGAAGGAAGTTGGCGACCTTAAGAAGACTGTGGCTGTCAAAGTTAAAGATATTGAAGAAATCAAGGAGCAGTTGCTTGAGGTTCACGACACTTCCTCCTTCAAGGCACGACTCAAGGCTTTAATAGAGTTCAAGTTAGGCCAACTCAACGCTAAAGCGATCGACAAGGAGATCAAGGAATTGTAAGAACTATTGTCACCAGACGACTCGAATGTTTAGGTCGTTGACAAAGGCGAATCGACCTGTTAGGATGTTCCTGTTGATCCTTCCACTCCTGAGCCAAGTACTGTTCTGATGTCAAGTGGCGAAGTCACGGAGCCCCCAATTGTCGAGCTGACTGAGGGCAAAAATGTCGAACCCGTAGGGGGTGGAGATTCTTGAGATAAACTTTGTTTTTGTTTATATTTGAATAATTTGTACCTTTATTCAATTTGCATTGAACACTTAATTTTTTTGAACAAAACTTTGATATCAAATTTAACTTCATGAATTAGCTTTAGATTACTCGTGCTTTAATACAGTGTATCTGGCGATCAAGCACTTGGTCAATTTAAATAAATTAAAGCAATTGAGCTAATAATGTATGATAAATCGAAGTATCCAATTGGACCCAAAGGGATCAATGAAATACCAAACTAAGTCGTTATTCTAGAGCAAAATGAACCCTCAAAGGGTTAACCAAGTTATGGGCGAGACTGAGCCATGCAGATGGCAATTTGAGGTCAAACTCTAAGAGAGTTGATTGAATCTAGCCTGGCATTAAGCCAATAGGATTACGATGTGAGATCGGACTAAGAGTTAAACAAATTCAGTGCAATGATAATGGTGATATGGGATAGAACTCTAAGAGAGTTGATCGAATTCACTTTAGTGTTTGAGCCCTAATTACGGCACCAATTTGTTCAATGAGGATGATTTTGGATGGAATAGTTTGAGTCCAAAGAGCCATGAAAATGGAGATGCAAAATTGTTTGGATTAAGCAGGTCGAGTCCAATTGAGATGAAAGATCATTTGAATCGAGCCTGTCGAGTCCAAAGAACCATGAAGATGGCAATACTCGAGCGTTAGGATCTAGTAAGTTGAGTCCGAAGGGAAGCCATGAAGATGGTAATAAAAGAACGTTCAGATCGAGCTGGTCGAGTCCGAAGTGAAGCCATGAAGATGGTTGTGTCAGTTTAGCCTGAGAACTTGGCAATGAACCTGGGACAATAAAAATTGAATTAATAAAGTGGCTGCACTTGTTTGTTGTCCATGAGTTGCCTACATACCCATATATGTAGGGATCAAGCCAAATGTAGTTCAATTACCTAAAATGATAAAATAAAGAATAACACGTATAAATGTCACACATAATACTTCCTTAAATGATATGCATTCCAGCTTTTAGCAAGGGTTGATCCGTCTAATTTTTTGAACTTATATACCCCATCTCGAATGACAAACTGAACCCAAAAAGGGCCTTCCTAGTTAGCTGCCAATTTCCCAACATTAGCTTCTCTCGTATTCTGAAATATTTTCTTGAGTATGAGTTTGCCCTCCTGGAATCTCCTGACTTTTACTTTTTGAATGTAGTACCTGGCGTTTGCTTACTGGTAACATCCAAGGCGATAAAAGGCTTTGTCCCTCTTCTCGTCGATCAAATCCAATGCATCATGCATCATTTCGTCATTCTTCACTTTGCTCAGGAGGGAGTAATCGACTCGAAGGTCTCGAGCGACTACTTCTACAAGAATGACAGCTTCTATTCATACACGAGCGAAAAATGGGATTCATCAATCGCCTTTCTCGGTGTTGTTTGGTAGGCCTAAAGCACCATTGGGAGTTCCTCAACCCAACAACCTTTCCTAGCCTCTAGTTTCCTCTTTAGGTTCTTTATGATCGTCTTATTTTTTGCTTCTGCCTGCCTATTTCCTTGTGGGTACCTAGGTGTTGAGAAACTCAAAATAATGCCCTAATCGCGACAAAATTTTGAAGGACGAGGAAATGAATTGGGAGCCATTACTAGTGACGATCTCTCTTGGAACTTTGAACTAATAGATAATATTTCTCCAAATGAACCTTTTGACATCTCGCTCTTTAACGTCCGCAAATGCTTTGGCTTCAACCCATTTGGAGAAATAATCTATAAGGACGAGCAAATACTTAACTTGTCCTAGAGCCAGAGGAAATGGTCCAACCACATGCATTGAATACTTCGTAAATGGGTAGGGTGAACTGACCGAGGAGAGTTCTTCAGCTGGTTGGTGAATGGTGGGAGCGTGCCTTTGACAACTATCGCATTTGCAACTGAAGTCCTTGCAGTCGCTCTACTTTGTTGGCCAGTAGAACCCTTGCCTCTTTGTCTTGTTGCACAATGATCTACCCCCAAAATGGTTGCTGCACGATCCCTCATGAACTTCTCGAATGACTTTCTCGATCTCGTCTTCCCTAAGACAACGAAGATAAGGTCTTGTAAAAGAACGCCTGTAAAGTTTTTCATAGAATAGGTAGTACCTTAAAGCTTGAACTTTAATCTTTCTTGCATATGCTTATCCTCGGGTAGCCAACCATCACATATATACACCTTAATGGGCATCCTCCAATCGTCCCTTGGGTCCACATAATTTGTATCCTTGACCAACTCAATGCTCAGATCGTTAATTCGTTCCAAGGGAATTATTCTTCTCTCACTAACTTCAACTGAAGATCCTAAATTGGCAAGTGCATCGGCTCTCGAGTTCTGTTCTCGTGGGACATGTTTCACTTCCAAATGATCTAATTGGGTCTTTAGCTTGGTGACTAGCCTCAAGTATAAAAGCATTTTCTTGTCTCGGGCCTCGAACTCTCCGTTTATCTAGTTAACGACTAAAGTGGAGTCGCTTTCCAAAACAAGTTTGGTAGCCCTCAGTGCAGTAGCAAGCCTTATACCAGCAATCATTGCCTTGTATTCAGCTTCATTGTTGGTAGCCTTGAATCCCAGTCGAAAACTCTACTTGATTTCTTCGCTAGTTGGCGACTTTAGTACCACTCCTATTCCTTATCCCTTCTCATTGCTTGATCCATCGACTTGCACCGTCCATGTCTCCGATTTGTGTCCTTTAGGCCTGCACGTCAATTCGACGACAAAATCCATAAGCACTTGAGCTTTTAACACTATCTGAGATTTGTACTCGATGTCAAACTTTGTCAACTCAATGGCCCATTTCGTCATTCTTCCAGAGACATCTGGTTTGTGCAAAATAGCTCGATCAGATAAGACAACAATACCACAATGGTGTGGCCTTAAAAATACGGGTGGAGTTTTCGAGCTGACATAACGAGTGCAAGGGCGAGCTTTTCAATGATAGAGTACCTTGTTTTAGCATTTAGCATGGTGTGGCTTACGAAGAAAACTGGCTTTTGGATTGCATCCTCTTCTCGGACAAGAGCCGAACTTACTGTTGTTTCTGAAAATGCCAAATACAGGTATAGTGGCCCCCAATCTTTTGGCTTCGATATGATCGACGGATAGTCAAGTATCTTTTCAATTCTTGGAACATTGCTTCGCATCGTTCGTTCTATTCGAACTTCGTATTCTTCTTGAACAAGTAAAAAAGTGGTAGACATCTGTCCGCAGACCGAGCGATGAATCGATTGAGCGCGACGATTCGACTAGTTAGTTTCTATAACTCTCGCTTGGTTCTAGGTGGTGACATTAATTGAAAAGCTTTTATCTAGTCTGGCTTCACCTCGATTACTCCTTTGTGACGAGGCATCCTAAGAAAATGCCGCTCGTCACTCCAAAAGAGTACTTCTCTGGATTCAGCTTCATGCTATATTTTTGGAGAACGTCGAAGCATTCTTGCAGATGTTGGACTTGGAGATGAGCTTACAAAGACTTAACTAACATGTTATCTATGTATACCTCTATATCCTCACTAATTTGCTACTTAAACATCATGTTGACCAGCCTCTAGTAAGTGGCTCTAGCATTCTTCAAGCCAAATGGCATGACCTTGAAGTAGAAGATCCCTTGTTCAGTAATGAAAGTAGTCTTCTCTTAGTCATTCAGGTGCAAAAGGATCTGACTATAGCTGAGAATGCGTCAAGAAAGCTTAAGATTTCATGGCTGGCCGTAACGTTGACGAGTCGATCGATATGTGGCGACGGGTAACTCTCCTTTGGGCAGGCTTTATTTAGGTCCGTGAAATCAACACACATTTGCCATTTTCCATTCTTCTTCTTTTGGCGAGCCAATCTAGGTACTGTATAGGATGAATAAATGCAGCCTCGAGTAGTCTCCTCACTTCATTCTTCATGACGATGTTTCATTCAATTCCAAGCTTTCTTCTCTTCTAGCGGACAGCTTTGTGATCTGGATCGATGTTAAGTTGATGCGAGATTATGCTCTGGTCGATTCCAAGCATATCTACGTGAGATCATGCGAAACAATCATCGTTAGCTTTAAGAAAATCAATAATTTTGGATTTTATTTTGGGATCAAGTTGTGACCCAATCTTCACTATACATCTTTCATTTCTTGGATTAATTTGTACATCGTCATGCTGCTCCAAAACTGATTTGATGTAGTCTTGATTGTTTGATCCGTCTTGCTGACTTTTCTATAATTGCTATAAAGCCTTATTTTACTTCATAGCTGTTACATAACAACTCCTCACTGTCTCTTGGCTTCCTTGAATCTCCCTAATGCCTCGCTTCATTGGAAACTTGATCATCTTGTGGTATGTTGAGGGGATTGCCTTCATAGCGTGTATCCAAGGCTGCCCCAGAATGATATTATACCCCGAAGGGCAATCCATGACTAGAAAACTGGTCAACTTGTTTTCCCCCGCTACATATACTAGAAGTTTAATTCTCCCAATGGTTGTTGTTACTTTGCCATTAAAACCTACCAATGACATGGGAGATTTCTCGACCTCCTCTTTGCTGATTTCTATATCGTTTAGCGACGAGAGGAATAAGATGTTTGCAAAACTTCCATTGTCAACAAATATTTTGCCAATCTCACAATTTGCAATGTTCAATATGATAACAAGAGCCTTGTCATGTGGAGTATCAAGCCCGAGTGCCTTATTACTTACGAAATGAAATAACATGACATTCGCTTGATTCGCTCTTCTCTGGTGCGCCTTCATTTGGTTGATAGAATCGCCGCTAAAAACAGAGCTTCCACAAATGTCTCAAATTATCTTTTTGAATGGTGGTGGTGATGACGTCTTCTCTTGGGCCTGATGGTCTTATCATCCTCCTCGCTGTTTGTTGAGCCCATATATTTTCCTTCCCTGTTCAGGGAGGTACTCCTTGAAATGCCCTTTCTTAAGCAGCTCTATGATCTCAGATCGCAAGGCTTTGTAATTGACCGTCAGGTGCCTCGTATCTCGATGAAGTTTGCAATCCTTTGACTGGTTGCATGAATGACTTGGGGCCATCTTATTTGGCTACCCAACGTAATCTTTGCCTTCAAGCTGAGTGACCAGTTCGGATGGTGATATGTTGAAGGCGTACTTTAAAGGCGATAGTGTCTGGCCGTAGATCGTGACTTGTCTTCCTTTCTCCTCCACTTCCTCTTTGGTGGTGCCCTTATCCATCCTCCTCGATCTGGCTACTGTCGTTGCTTCTGACTCCACCTACTCTAGTCTCTTGTTCTCACGAGCTCTCGCTCACATATTTTGTTTTCCTCTTCCAGGTCGATCCATCCTTTAGCTTTGTTTAGGGCTTTTTGGATGGTTTGTGGGTAGTCGGAGCATATACTGTTCTTAAAGGGGGACCTAGGCTCTAAACGACCGACCATAAATCTTTGGTCATCTTTCTGGTTTTGATGTGCACCGAGTATGCTCTGACGAACGAGTCTGCCAAATCTTCAAAGCTATCAATTAACCCTGTAGGTAGGTTGCTGAACCATTGAAGCGCTACACCTTTGAGTGATTGTGCAAACAACTTGCACATCATCTCATATATTTGTATCGCTGACCACATTCTTATACTACAATAAGTGGTCCTTTGGATTGGAAGTTCCATCAAATCAGCCGAACACAATGTTTCTATACTTTGGTGGTATGACCGATGTGATCCTCCTCATGAGTAGGGTATTTCTAATGTTCTTCAAAATGACATCTAATGCTGGAGTCTTGCTTGTGGCTTTCAAAACCTTTTGGTTGATCTTCTCTTCTACAAACTTTGTGTTTTGCTCGAGCATTTCCTTCATCATCTGTTGGATCGACTCTAGAGCTAACAGAGTCAGTGTTAGGACTTCTTTGGAACAAACGGTAGGTTTTGTCCTGTCGTTTCTGTCACTTGCATCGTTGCATCGATTGGATTCCAC
This sequence comes from Artocarpus hirsutus, assembly GCA_946598075.1. NCBI lineage: Eukaryota > Viridiplantae > Streptophyta > Magnoliopsida > Rosales > Moraceae > Artocarpus > Artocarpus hirsutus. The sequence continues at coordinate 12,039 of CAMOHE010030252.1, read as the reverse complement.
ATGAATGTTCATTGTTGTTGTCATTGTTGTTACAACTTGAGTTGTTGTGGTTGTTGAAGCTGGTCTTGTTGCTAGTGTTGGAGTCGAAGGAGTATACAACAGCTGCATTCTGCCAATTGGGCTGTAGGAGGACTGCTATCTTCCTGGCTATGGCATTTGAGACTACCACTGTGCTGCTAATGATATTGGGAATGTCGAATACCCATAGTACGGGTAACAATAGGATTGTGAAGCCATCTAAGAGTTCTGATTGCTGATTTGGCTACTTAAAGCTAAATTTTCACTGCTTAGTTGCTCCAATCTTCTGTCACGTTCTTCAGAACAAGCTGCCTGCTCCTGGAGCATTTTCTTCAAGGCCTCCACTTCTACTGTAAGGGCTTTCATTTGCTAGTTGGCTTGGGGAATTGATTCAATCTCTTTAATTGCAGTTTTAAGGGTGTGCTGGTTGTCCTCCATTTGCGGTTGAGCTAAATATCCTGGAGTTGATGATCTAAATGCCCCACGGTGGGTGCCAAACTATAGACTGTGAATCTACAATCAAGTATAAAAATGCTTATTTGGGTTGTTAGAATTCTGTTTAAGGAACTTGGGCTCTTAAATTACCGTTAATTGGACATATTAGCTCAAGTTAACGTGCAAGATCTAAGTTCAATAGACAATAAAATAATGCTGTAAAAACTAGAATATCATACGTAGGATTTATAGTGGTTCACTTTATTAAAAAAGAGCTACATCCACTATAATGCATTATAATATTCTAGATAGAAATTACAGAAGAGCAGAAAGAGATAAGAAAGCAGTTGGGTAGAGTTTTTGTATGTTTTTTTGTGTATATCATACAATGAGAAAACTATCCGTTTATATAGAAATAAGAAAGAATCGTGGCTCCCAACTGTCTTATGGAGTGGGATAATGCATTAAAAGCAACTGCAATAGTGGGACACATGTTGATCCATGATAGGCTGTAAAAATTAGGCCTCCCCACATTTTGGTCCATGACTAGACTGTTGGAAAAATAGTACGCAACGAAATTTTAAATTTTTTTTGTATCAGAGTATTTTTCAAAACACAAGTTTGACATGCTATATGCATAAATTAACTGGATTTTACTAACCTTTGAATGCTAAAGAACTCTCGTAATGCATGAAGAGAAGTAACGTTCCAGAAGAGCCTCAACCAACTGGTCTTCTTTGCTATTCTCTATCTACGATTGGAGTGAGTGTGGGCTCACAGGTACAGCTCTTCCTCAAGGTGACTCTCCTTCCAACCAATTGAGAGAACCCAAAGCTAGTATTCATGATTTGTGAACAAGAGCTCTTAGCGAGTTTCAGAATCTCACCAGCAAAGTTTCACTCTTAATCTCTCAATTGATCTAAATAACTTATGAGACTCACTACTTATTTATAGAGGTTAGGTCTACGGTCAGTCCTTATCAGATAAGGTCTCAAAAATTCAAATCAGAATCAAATTCGGGTCAATATATGATGAAATTCTACGTGAAAACATGTGATTTTTTTATCGTGCATAGGCAGACCGATCTGCCTAACTGGTAGGCCAAACTTGCCTCATCGGCAGGCCAAACTTGAGGATCGGCATGCCGAACTGTCAAAAAAAAATCTTAGCGAATTTTTTATTTTTCACCCAAGATTCTATAGGACAAAGCCTTATTTTTAATTCAAATAACCCAACAGAGAAGTTATCTAATTAAAACAACTTTATCTAAATAATCTCTAGGAAAATAAATAGATTCCTAATAATTCTACAAGTTTATCTTGATTTAATTTATCCGAAATTAAATCAACTGATAAATAGACAAGAATTATCTGATCTCAATAATTTAACAAGTTTATCTTGAATTAATTTTGTCACAATATTAATTCAACTGATAAACATACATGAATTATTTGATTCTTTCAATTTCAACTAATCTAATAAATCTGACATAAGTCACCAATTATTGGAAAAGCACGTCGTATCGTTACAGGATTTTGTAAGGTAGCAAAGAGGACCTGATGTACCTATATAGTTCAAGCTTCCGATAATTACGAAACCCAATATCCTAGATATACATTTCATAATTATCAACTCTAACGCTACTCCACTAAAAGCTTGAAGCTGCACGCTTGAATTATATAGAATTATGAAGCCCGTATAGCTAAGTCTCAATGACATATCATAGTGTATTGTATCCCCATAGGATTATCCGTGATCGGCTTAAGGACAAGTTCTGTCTTACCTTCTCGATTATTTTTATCTTATGTTCCATTATCTCGCTATTGAAAAACTTACTATCCAAAGACAATATACCATTCGGTTACATCTATGTATCTAAATGGTTGAGCGCTCCAGTTTTTCAATTACAAGATAACGTATATAAGAGGATATCACTGCTCCTAAAGAGGAGCTATGGATTCCATATCTATGAATAACAGGTCTACGTTATCAAGAGTCATGCCTCCAACGTACCGGCATACATACCACTATTAAAATATAGGTGTCATCCTTTGGTACATCAAAAGACACAAGTCAAGACAATGGACCTACTATTCATCTCAAGATTAAGATACAATACAAATGATTGTCTAAAGTGAATCGATTTGCCGAGACAAAATTATTAATTCAAATCAATTCACTTTATGTCTCGATCCAACACATTGTCACTTACGACAACGTGCCAATGTTTCTATTTACAGAGTCCACCTCCGATGGCCAAGACAAACCATCTCCCAATAGGGATATAAACAACATAATAATCTTTACATGAATAAAGCGCCTAACTTTATTCCCTCGATTGCAGATCTAATGATTTAGATGTCACCTTAAGAATCGTGTCTTCCACATAATCTGTCCATCATATGCCTAATTCTTAAAGGTTTAGACCGACAGTCTTAGACTATTGTTTGCTTATCATACATTCAACAAATATGAACGTGAAGAGGACAAGATTTGGTATATAAATAATAAATAAATTCTTTATTGATAAAAATGTCTTCAAAAACTTATTACATTTTTACTTCTTAAGGCATACATGTCTAACATAGATGTGTTGTAATCGTTAGTTTGTGCTGATAACTATCAACTAGTTGCAATTGATCTGATCGAATGAAGACTTGGAGACGAGTATGAACTACCTTGAGCGGCTGATGTCTACCGAATGCTTCTTGCCACGCATGAGAATCGAACCAATCAAATCGTACGAAGAGTCAATTCGATTAGCCTTCCTCCAATCATTTGATTCTCTTCAATCTATTCAATTAGTTTCGACACTAGGCTATCTAGGCTTGTCGGCAATTTGGCCCTGACTAAATTGCAGCCCAACATAGGACATTCCTTCCCATCAAGAAGAAAAAACCTCTTACATGTCCAGTTAGGACTTTTTTGCATGTCCCCATAAGACATTCCAAAAACCTCCCAAATGTCCTACTAGGACGTTTCCGTATATCCTGATGGGACATTTCAAAAGCCTTCTACATATCCCGTTGACATATTTCTACATGTCCCACATTCCAAAATCCTCCTACATGTCTCGCTAGGACATGTCTTCATGTCCCTCCAAGACCTTTTTTTTTTGCCTTTTTTTTGTTTTCCAATTCTGCTAAACAAACATGTGGTTTCTGATTGTCTTTTGACGCCACTCTAAAGTTGTAACTAACAAAAAATCTCTTATTAATTATTAAAATAAAAACCTATCATTTTTAATGACCAATTTATGGTCAATTTCTGCACCTAATGAGCCAAAAGACACAAAACATCTCCCAGATCACTCCCACCACTGCCTCCCAATCAGCCATACCTCTGTTGCCTCTATCAGACGATCTTCTCTAGAGCTCTACCTTAAGCTCTTCCATGGCTGCCTTTGACCTCTTGAACTCCTATAGCAAAATCCCCATTTAGCCACCGATCTAGCCGATCTCCTCCACTTATTTCTACTACAATTTCCCCATCGAGACAATAAATAGAAAGCTCAATTCTGGTTTAGAAGTAGAGAAGAAAAAGAGTGATGAGAGAGAAAATAATGAAGAAGAATGGAGGGATGAAAGAGAGTTAACTAGACATCTAAGGCAAAACAATCATTAGAATCGAAGGAAACTTTTACTCTGCAAAGGGCTTCAGTCTTTAGGACCAAAGTCTGTCACTAAGGGAGATCACTGACGATGGAAGATCTCGCGTCGAAGGTTGTTCTCGCTTAGAGGAAAGAGATAGAAAGAGACAAAGAAGAAGAAGGAGGAGGAGAAAGGGAGAGCGACAAACGAAAAGGGAATGAAAATCTGGTAAGAGATAAAAGAGAGGGGGCGAGGAAATCAAGAAAAGGAAGAAAAAAGGGAAAAAAAAAGAAGTTGTGGCATTATTATTTTTTTTGTTGTGGCATTACTTTTTTATGGCATTAAAAAAATAATGATGCAAAAATTTAGCATGGCATGTAATTTTTTTCGAACATGAATGGTAGCATAACATAAACTTTTTTAAGTGTGACATAAATAAATAAATCTTATAAAAGTACAGCATAACAAGTAAATTTCTCCAAATTAAATTGGATTAAAACAAGATTTACTATTGAATTGAGAAAAATTGAGTCCTCAGATCACCATTGTTAAATCCTAGCAAATTTATAAATAAGGTTAGTTTATTGATAATGGAAAAGACAAATTAGAAAAGTAAATTTGAAAGTAAATGTAGCAAAAACAAAGATACCACACATATATTTTATAGTGGTTCACTCTTGAATAGAACCATGCACAGTTCTCCACTAAATGATATTCAATATAGGTTACAAGAATTATGATAACAAATAAAGGAATAGACAAGAATGAAAGCTTATGGAGAGTGTCAGGAGTGTAAATGAGAATCTAAAATGATGTAGAGCTTTTGGAAAGCATATGAAGAGGTGGGAAGCCTCCAAATGATGCTGTCGCCCTCTATTTATAGAGGCCTTTCTGAGATCATAGATTTTAACGAGTGGGAAGAGTGGACTTTAGTAGTGCTTGTGCTAGTAGGACACATGTCAATCTCTCATTGGGCATAAATTTCGGATCATGTTCCCATGATCCACTATACAAGTTAGTGGATATTCCTCCGTCACTTTCGAGCCTAGAACCAACATATCGATCCAAACAAACAAAAAGTTGTAATTTTTTGCTTAATCCTTAACCATCTTTAATTGTCCTTATATTGAGCAGATCAAACAAAGTATGTCTATTGAACCAAACAATGTCGAATAGTGTAGATCAAACGCATTGAACCCTTTTGATGAAGATCTTGATAAGTTCAACTGAACGCAGCTAATGAACTCGATCGAACACTCCTAATGGGCTTGATTTGTTTTAATTACATAGTGGGCTATACCTTTTGGGCCTTGCTCTTTGATTTGGGCTCGTCCAAATCATATCCTAACAGTTAACCACCAACTCCTTAGTCAATTTAGATTGACTACAAGAATGTAATCAACCACATCGATCATACAAACATTTTAGTTCGACTAATCTTTGCTTTTCTTGCGTGAAACTTTACCTTTGTCCAACCATTATGACATCCTCGAGAAGACACGAGTGTCAGCAACTTAGACATGTGGCACGATTTTATTGGTGTATTTCAAAATATCCATGTGGCACTGATGTCATGTGCACTTGATGAGACAAGGCCTTGGTTTGAGCAGGAACTTGAAAAGATGTTGGATCTGAGGCGTTAGATCGTTTCGCATTGAATTGATCTTAATCGTTGATTTTTGCTTGCAGACACTATAGAAGAGATCCCCTCTTTGTGTTTTTCCAATCTTATTCTTTCTCTAATGAAGTTCCTCAAGAGCTCTCAAGTTTTTCCAAGTTTCTTCATCCTTTCTAGGAAATATTTCTTTCTTTTTCTTGTCGTTCTTGCGATTGTGATTCCATAGGGTTGTTTGTTTTTTGATTTTGAGTGTTTCCATAGCATTTTCCTAAAGTTCTTCCAATGAAATTAGGAGCTTTTAGGCTGTCTGGCAATTTGGGGGTAAGAACTCTCGATATATTCTTTGAAAGTTATTCAAATTCTTGATTTTCACAACTTTTCAATCTATTCCACCCTAGATTTCCTTTAGGTTGTTTGTTTGTCCTAAACCATGTCGAAGAAACCTGTTGAAGTCAGTTTTGAGCCTTCATCGTCAAGGGAAAATGGTGATGCTTGATGGGATAGTAATGATGATCATGATATTGACGAGGCGATTGAATAGTTAAAGAATGGAACCCCTGAATTAGTAGTGTAGGTTAAGGAAGCATAAATTGCTGCGGATGAAACAAATGTTCTTGCAACAGAAAGAAACAGACCTGCTAGCACCACAGGTCTAATAGAACATGTCAAATTGCCTTGAGTTTTCAAATCAATGACAAAGAGGGTTTCTTTCTTTAAGAAAAACCCTGAATCGATCTTAACAAAATGACTTGGTTAGGATGTGAACTAGGTATAGAATTGGACCATCGGCTGAGATTTGCCTCCCATATCCTAAGGAATAAGTGGATGCTCAAATGGCAAATGGATATGCATGTATATGATGTTTTTTGAGCTGGGTCTAAGGTTTCCACTTCTAGAAGTTGTCCTCAAAGTGGCTTCGCCATTTTCAAATATCAGTCATCCAACGAATGCCGAAAGGGTTGTGACTACTTTTAGTGCTTATCGTGCTTATGAAAGAAGCGAACACAAAATTTTTAATTATAGACTTCTTAACCTGTTATGTATGAAGTCAAACGATAAGGACGTAGGTTGTTTCTACTTCATCCATAGGAGGACGAAACAACTTATTGTTGACTTTATTAATGCGGATAGGAACTGAGAAGAAAAGTATTTCTTCATGTCTGTCAATAGAGATTTCGTTGAGCTGATTGACCATTTTCCTTTTCCATTCTTTTTTGGTTTCATGGGTGAGTCGAATACTAACTTTTCATTCAATGCAGTCGTCTCAACTAATCCTTATGTGTTTTGTGTGCTTTGCAAATTATGACCTAAACCACCCGCTGCTAGTTGGCTAGAGATTTAGAGATAGATTTGACAAATTCACTGTTGTCGAGTACAACATGTGGGCATAAATATCTCGACTAGAATGGTTGGGAGCCTCGTCAATTTGGAGATGCATTTGCGAAATCCCTATAGGTATCCCCACCGATGTCCCAAAAGAGTAAATTAAACCTTAATTCATCGTGGTGCACTTTATCTGTTGTATGGTCTATTAAAGTACATCACTCCGTTATCTGAAGAAGGCGCTCTACTCATAGAACCCGCACTAAGTAGTATGAAGATTGTCAATTTGCCAATGGGGGAAGAGTTTGCTGCACAAAAGCTTGCGAAGAGGAAAGATACAAAAGATAAAAAGAGAAAAGCGAGTGCAGCAAGCCAGAAGCCCACTGAGAGCCCATCGAAGCAAACAGAGAACGACATCTTTAAGCCACTTCCACCAAAGCATGAGCTCAGAATCCATCTACCTCAGAAGAAGTCGAAGAAAAATGAAGAGCCAACCCCCATTCAAGTAGAAGAAGAAGAAACGATCCCACCAATCATTCTCGATGCTGCTGTCGAGATGAGTTTGATGACTGATTTTAAGATAGCTGCAAAGGACGGAAGAACCTTCAATTTCCCAGTCAATATAGAAGAAAAATCTTTTATCCCTATGAGGTTAAAGCCCCACTATTTATAAAACCGTGGGCCTTAATCTAATATGTATTATATTTTTTAGATTAGGTCCCACTGTTTTGTTAATATTAGGGTTCAACCCTATAGGAATAAATAAGATTACTCCAGGCAAAAAGAAGAAGAAATAAATATGATGTCTAAAACAATAGTTGCATTGTGTAAATTTTTTTCACAGCTAATTAAATTTAAATTCAAATGTTCTTTCCTGGACAAATGTCAAGATTTTTCCAAACTTTGACCTCAATTTCACACCTCTCAAACTTATGTCAGTAACATCCGTTCCTCCAAAACTTCTCTTAGTTTTGGACATCACGTAAATGCCACATGACGCACTATATGAGATTGTTAGTGATTGGGTTTTAAGATGTAAAATTACTTCTATATACACATTAACCCATCATTGTTTAAACAACAGCTTTTAATTGAAAGCTTCCTTCAGGCAGGCAGTGAATGAGAAAGAGGGGAGAGGATCCGGTTGCCTGGTGGTATGACTCAGTTTTGCATTGTCGGAGAATGGCAAAAATTAGGGCAGGTACCATTTTCGAACTGCTGTTCCCAAATAGGCTCCTAATTCAAGGCTTTCTAAAGTTTGTTTTTGTTTTTTGTTTTTTGTTTTTTTTGTTTTGGTTTTTGTTTTTGTTTTTTGTTTTTTGTTTTTTTTTTTTTTGTTTTTAAGAAAAGCTAAACTCAAAATAAAAGGTTACACCACCTCTAAATCTTTTCTTCACATTGAAATAAAACATTATCATAATGATACCAAATCATACAACACACGTTAATGAAGTCATGAACAAAAATGATTTATCTACTTCTTGATTTTGTCAGCAGCTGACTAGTGCGCCATGTTATACAAAACTAAAGGAAAGAGTGAAACACAACTTGGGAAGAGATGCGGGACAATATTGTGAACAAGAATCCACTCGTCAAAGTTAAAAAAGAGCCAAAACGTACATGCTTGAATATGTTGGAAAGATTGATCAGATTCACATACAAAAGACACCACATGTAAAACAGGTAAACTTTTTAATGCCCGTTGATTCACCCAGAATATCGGAAGAAAAATGTATAACACACGTGGATTTTAAGAATTATGACTGAGAATTATCTATGGTAGTGGAGATGGGCTTTGGCGGATCTTGGTCTTTTTCTTGATAAGCCCCCAAAATAAGGATAATCTCGAGATAATAAACAAAATATAATCCTATATTAATTCTCAAAACAAAAATGATGCTTATCCTAATTATCCCAAAATTATTCCCATCCATGTCATTGCATCAAAAGGGCATTATGCGAGTAGTGTAAGAAAACAAGAACAGTCGTGATGAGCACATTAAAGGCCTCAATCTAAATGGTCATGAGGTTGTCTCCTCGCTTGATTTCCTGTATTCTGGTTTCAGCTCGTATGTCCCTTGATTAGCTCCCTTGTTGATGTAGACGCATAGGTCTTTGAGTATGTCTTTTAGAAATTGCTGCAAAGGGTTGCAATCAAAATCAATTTTGTATTAACAGGCATAATTAAAGGTAACATAAATGGAAAAAAAAAAGGCGTTTTGCTTATCAAAAAATTTTAGGCGTGCAAAACCACCTATTATATGTTCCTTTGAGAATCTTTTTTTTTTTTTTGATACAAAGGGAGGGGGAATGCCGTCACTTTTGAGTGGAGCTAAGCGTGACTCGAACCCTCAACCTATGGCTGGGGTGGAGGGACTTATAACTAACTAAGCTGCGCTTACTTGTCCCTCTGAGAAACTTTAATGCCATACTTTTTAGTACATGTCTCATAATCATTTGTGTCTGCCTCATCTTGTGGGCATATAATTGGGGTTTATTCTGATAAGTAAAATAAATTTATCAAGTGAATGGTAAAAAAAAAAAAGTAACTAGACATACTTCAGGTTGGTCTGTCTCATTGATCAGTTGTCTTAATGACCAATTTGGTTGGCTTTCAAACAGCTTGAACATAATCTCTTCCATTTCTCCACGGTCCCTCCTTGTTCTTTTCATGTCAGCCCCCTTCGTTGTCGTTTTCTTCTTATCCTGTATGAGCAATCAGTCTCCTTATACTTAATGGTAGATAAGAAAAGGATAATTGACGCATAAAGATGTAATATATTACATAAGCAGCCCTTTGAAGATGAAAGTAGCAAAAATCATTTATAAAAAAAAAAAAGAATACATGAATAGAGACAACTATCATAACGAACTAATTGAATGTTCTAATTACATTGACACCCTCTAAATGCTCTATATGACACCAAATCCCCCACTCAAATTTATCAAAGAAAAAAAATACAATAAAATATCTTATAAAATTATATGAAAATAATCCAAAAGATAACCAAAGGCCTAATTAAAGGAAAACAAGCATAGATAAAAATTACAAAGGGAGGCATCCTAGTCAACAGTCAAGAATTGGAGCTATAAGAAAAGAGTCAAGACTTTCCTTTAATAGCACAACCCTCATAATAGACCTCTTTGAAAACTTGCTACCAAAACTCAAAAGGAAAAAATTTTAACTAGCAAGGAAGTTAGAGTCCCCGCTTGAATATACAAAACATTACTAAAAACTATTACTCGAAAAGACCATCGATATTTTGCGTCAAAAATAATGAGGAAAAGCATATTTGTTCAGCAATAATACAATGGAAAGAAAGACGTCTTTGAAATTATACATACAGAGGCAATGCTAAACATCCCCGGCATAGGCCTCATATGAGCGCCATTGTCGTTGTCAATGACCTGAAAAGAGAAAATGAAAAAGTGAAGGACAAGTAGTACATTTTTAGATTACTCAACACAATTTGTTGAGAGTTGAGGACAAACATAATTTTAGAAGTGATATGGGAAACCTTAATCTGTCTCGTTCTAGTCATGTATTGTTTAGTTCGCTCGCGGCAAAGCTTTCCGTAGCTCTCAATGCTGTCATCATATGGCTTTATGTCAAATTTGTGCAGTATTTTCCCCTCCACAGATACATTTCCTATATTGTAAAAGGAACTTCAGCCATTCATTATGTTCAATTTTCCAAAGTTAAGCTTATAGCTTGTCTGAAGTTATATGAATGACCTGCATTTATTTTGAAGATGGACAGTATTCTGTAGTGTGTCAATATCCACAGACTAAGAAAAAAAATAAAAGATTCACTAGTAAAGAACATTAAGAATGGACTTTATATATTTACATGAGTTACGATCACATAATCAGATAAATTCTCTAATACTAATAAACCCAAATAAAATCAAAACTACTGCTAACAAAAGTAACTATACAAGGCTCAATTGCATTAAAAGAGTAACATGTTTGCATGACTTTGAGATTGAATGTTACCTGAAGAAAAATTGAATGCCTAACGACGTTGTATATGTTAAAAAGCTTGAAGGGGATTGTTTGGGGACGTAGTTTAAACCAAGAATTTGAACAACAACTTATTGGTTTAAATTACGTTCTCAAACGGCTTATAAGTGCGTACATGCAATCAAAACAATAGAGATATTTGTGTACCTCTTGAAGACTCTGAAAATACAGACATAGGAACGAAGTCTGTGGACATGTCCATACAGTAACGTTTGGGTAAATTGGCGCCCTCTGTGTCCTCCAATTCCATAGCGAACTGCGTTTATTTTGTAGTTGCGTTTAGAGAGCACAAGAAGAAGCTAATTAGGGCCTTTTCTGGTTTAAAACGAAAGAAAGAAAGAAAATTAATGCATGGAATTGGGAAGACGGAGAAAATGAAAAGTAGAAAATGGTCAAAGTGGTTACCTTAGTGGCATCGGTGGGATTAAGAGGGTCGATGGAGAGAAGAACCTTGGCTACGGGAAGACCGGATTCAGGCGAAGAAGAAGAAGAGTTGTGGAGAGAGCGAGAGACAATGGGAGGGCATTTCATGAGCCAAACGGCTCTCTCCGCTTTGCTCGTCTCCAAGTTATGCTCATTCCCATTCCCACTCGCATTCGCGTTCGTCGCCTTTGTGTCCGTACTACTCTGCTCCTCTTCCATTGAGTTTTTTCTTGGCGCACTCACACAACAGTTTGTTTGCTTGTATATGCTTTGTGAGTATATGAGAGAGAAAGGGAACCAAGATCCTTTCAAAAAAAAACCAAAAAAAAAAAAAAAAGAAGAGAAAGAAAGGGAATCAAGAAACCGTTTTTCCCATTTTCTCTCCAACGAAAACAACCCAACAAACTTGGAAGAATTCGGACTTATCTATATATATATATATATATATATATATAGAGGTTACTTGGCTGAGTAGCACCGCGTCCCCACTTCCCCCACTTGGATTTTGTTTTATATAATTATCTTTTAATTTCCTTGTTTTTACCTCTTGTTTAATCATTCTTTTAATTATCGGTTATTCATAGTTATTTTACAAAAAAAAAAAAAAAA
>CAMOHE010030250.1:0-12039 GCA_946598075.1 Artocarpus hirsutus | reverse complement strand
TAAAGAAATATTCTATGATTTTGAGTTTGAGTATGTTTATAATTTAAGTATAATTTTATAAATTTTGTGAATGTTTGTTTAATGTATTTTATTAATTTTCTTCCGCATTTGAAGTTTTAAACTTGTTATCAAATTTTTTTTTAAAGGTTCGGCCTGCCGACCATAATGGTCGGACTGTCGAAGATTTCCAATCGGCCTGCCGGTTGCCAAGCATCGGCCTGCCGATCTTGTGGATTTTGAAAACCCCATTTTGCAAGGCCTCGGACGGCCTGCCGATGGGTGACCTTCGGCCTGCCGGTTAAGTTCGGCCTGCCGGCCGAGACATGTTCAAAGAATTTTATCTTTTGTTTTTCAAAGGCCATTTAATTTTAAATAATATTAGCAAACTATTTATACAATGTCTATGGGGAAAGCAAATTGTTTTTAATTAAGAAAGATTATGATTTCTTATAAATTGTATTTGTATTTCTATAAAAAAAAAAATGTATGCAAAGATCCTGGGAATGCTTTTCCAAATTATGATTTCAAACACATGTTATCAATTACAATAGTTTGCTTAAATTAATGTTTTAACGAATGAATGTAACGATATCTGTGACGTCCAGAAGGGGGGCGTTACAATTATATCACTAAAGAGTCAATTCACAATGTGTATAGAGATATGTAAACTAAATAGATAAAGCTGTGCAAATTAAGCAAGACACTAGTAGACCGAGTGAATATGCTTACGAGAAAAAAAAAGAGATGATTTGTAGAAGGCACCACTAATTATGAACTCCTTGCTGCCGAAAAAGAGAAAAAAGTTATCCGAAACAAGGTCAGCATTAGAGCACACCATGAAGACCTTGAAGGTGCGAAATGCCAGCACGACAAAGCTTGATCATATTCTGACGATGGGTAAAACTAATGGAGACCATCATGGTCTTGGATACACGGGTGGAAGCACAAGCACAACAATAACTTTTGTCAAGGAGGGCGTAAAGTCTACACCTCCATCAACATTCAGTAAGAACTTGTTCACACATCTCATTCTTCATTAGGTAAGTCTAAGAGGTTTGTTCCCGTTTGTCACGTTTGTAATATTAAAGGTCATATTAGACCCAAGTGCTTTAAATTCTTGAAATCATTGAAAAATAACATGAAAAATATTTCATTGTTTCCCCCCAAACCATAAAGGACTCCTAGATCCAAAATTGATTTTAATAAAAAAAGTTAGAAAATTTTGGATTAAGAAGTTTGATTTGTGTGTGAAAGAAGAGGCTGAAAAATATGCTACCTTCAAAGATTTATGCATGAGATTGAAGACTGAAAAGCAATTGGTAGATATATTTTCTAAGGCACTTAATGCTCTTGCGTTCGAATCGCATAGGAAAGTATTAGGAATTTGCATTGTTTCATTTGCATATTTGTTTCTATGCATTTAACACATGTATATTGCATTAGGCACATGTTAGGTTCATTTTTATTTGTTTTACACCAAAAATTTTGACAATTTAGCATGAAAGATAATTGGCTGAATATGGATTGTTTGAAAAGATTTTATATTTATACATGAACCAATCTTGATTATTATAGAGCTTTAATTAATTGATTTATGTGTTCCTAAGCTACCATATTTTAAATGGATATTTGAGAATGATGCAACCTTAGTCTTGATCTTTATGAATTATGTTGTAATTGTTTTCCTGGATTCTTTTATGCAAATATAACATGTTATAAATAAATTATAAAAAGCAAACAACAAAAAAAAGGAAAAAGTGGAATAGTTGTCCATGAGTAATCTGGGCCTATATATCAACAATATGTAGAGGACGATCTACCATGTGATGAAAACCTCTTAAGTGCAATAAAGCTAAATTCAATAGTGGTATAATAAATAGAAAATATATTTGCATAGTGTGTTTTTTCGAATGATTAGGATAGTTGGAACAAGTTTTTCAAAAATTTTGAAATAACCAGTTGCAAACTTCAAGAAGCTCTATTCAGGTATGGTATGTTCCACACATGCACACATGCACTTGACTATAATGCTATGTTCTTGATAATTTTAGACTTGATTTATGTTTGAACTATGATGATTTGAAGATTTAATCCATATTTAAAAGACAAAAAATAAATACTAATTCTCACAAAAAATATTTTTATTTGTGTTTAGGTGCATCATGTTTATTTTATGCATTTTAGATCTTTTTATTTGCTTGCATATATTCACATTAGGCACACAGAAAAAAAAAAAAAAGAAAAAGAAAAAAACAACACAAAAGCATTTTTATATCAATGTCAAGGAACTAAGTTCATTATGACACTAGAAATTTTGTTTGTCAATAACTCTTAAGTCTATCAAGAAAAATTTAGTTTGAAAAGGATGATTTAAGTCAGGGAAAGCAATAACTTGAATCAATACTATGCTTATTGTTTCGTTGATTTAAAGGATATTTGTTTGTCAGTTCCAATGCTTCCTTATGTATTGTTTTGTTGGACTAATGCTCTTTGTCCCCTTTGCCAAAAAGGGAAAGAAACAAAATATTCTTTTGTTTTGTGGTTGCATGATTGTTTTTTGAGTTACAATACAAGAGAACATCGTGCATAGAGTGAGGGGAGAAAGATGAAGATTAACTTTGACATTTTTGATAAAAACAGGGAGTGTAGTTTTCTTTTCTTTTTTTTTTTCATGATTTTATTTTGGGTCTTGCCAGATATACCAAAGGGGGGAGATTGTTTGGTTTTTGAATTGGTTTAATTGGTTTATGATTATCTAGGAAAAAGACTAACAATAATTTTTGGTGAAGAAAATTGAAGAAAAAAAAAATGCCAAAGCAGATTCTAGAATGATCCATCATTATCCTAGGAGATTTGCCTATGTTTTTGGAAGATTTTCAGAGTCAAAATCAAGTTCAAATCAGATTGAAAGTCAATACTATCTTGGGGAACAAATTTGATTTGAAAAAGGATTAGAAATTTGAATTAAAAGAAGATTTTATCTCTAGTTTATAAAAGATAAGACTTGGATGTGATTTTATAGTTTTAAATGTAGAATGTCTAATTTAGAATGGTAATCACAAGTTCTAGAGGTAAATCATATTAGTTTTGAAGTTCAAGTTCAAATATGTCACAATAGATTATTTGCGATCGTAGACTTTGAGAAAGTCTACTTAATATTGAATTACAAGTTAGGTTGATATAAAAACTTAAAGTCTACTACACGAAGTCTACACACAATAAAACGAAGAAACATAAAGTCTACTCTGATTTCATCAAAAGAAATACTCGTAAAAAGTTGAGTACTATTTTCATTTGAACTACAAGAAGGCCAAAGGCCCTATGGTTGTTACAAAAAATGTCCAAAAAGCCTAAAACAACCACAGATTTTTTCTCGTAGCCTCCTTTTCTTTAACCTCTTTTCTCCGCTATAGTCAACTCGTTAACTGGAGTTGAAGCATCTAAAGAGTATAGGAAAGTCAGGTCCATGTAGGGGTGAACCATGCAAATCTGCTCTATAATATGCTCACTTGCCAACATTAGGATAGCCCTTTGAATTTGAGCAAACTCTTCTCGACTGTTGCTTTTGCTACAGTAGAGACGGCCTTGGCAATGTCTTGTCCTTTCTTTTTTTCAGTGTCAAGGGTCGCAGCTTTAAAACTCTTCTCAGCCTTGATTCCAACTCTTAGGTCTTCAATTTGCTTAGAGAGATTTAAGGTATTATCTTGCTCAATCCAGAGGAGAGCTTGGACTTTTGCATCCTTGTCCTTGGCCTCCTTAATTGCCATTTTCTCGTCCTTAAGGAGAGCTCACATGAACTCAACAAGGTCCTTCAGTAATGTTTACTAGTTTTCAATCTCACCATATGAGATTAAAACCATCATCAGAGACTATAAGGAAAAAGAGATATTAAAAATAGAGACAACACAAAAGGGGTAGAGGATATAAGAAAGATATCGTGAAGGGTTCTTATCCTGACTTGATTGCGGATCTGCTCTTTGTCGCGTAATAGGAGAAGAGACTTCTTAGCGATAGACCAGTCCTTCTCAACAAAGAACTCGTGTATCACCTAGAAGTTGAGTCCAAACCATGGAGGAGGTCGAGCATGTTCCCAACCTGGGGGTCAGATACGTTGCTCATGATGAAGTTGGGGTCACGAACTCGACCCTTAGGGAGGAGGCGTAAGGTTTTCCCAATGGAGGTGTTGGCCAATTGGCAATCTTAATCACTAACGTCTTTTTTGGCCGATGTTAAGAAGCAGATAGAGTCTTGTTAATCTTCTGCCTTTTGGATTGGCAGCTCTCTTTAGGATGCCAACTCTTGTCCTTTTTTTGGGTCGGCCTTCTTGGATATGGAACCACACTTGTATAAGGATCCCCCAAACAAGGATCCCCCAGTCGAGGCCTGGCCATTCTTGCTGAAGTTTGGGAGTCTCAGGCTCAGCATATCTAGAAAGAAAACTAGAGTTAATCTCGTAAAATGAGGATAAACGAAATATATATTAAAATACAAATAATATATGATAGCTAAGTTTTAATTTCTATCCTCTATGCTTGCCCCTTATAGAGGTTGTTCAAAGATTACCCAGGAAGGCTTAAGGAGCTCGACGATAAGATTTGATAGCCATTTATTTTCTTCCATGAGCAGATTTTTGATCCTTCTCTCCTCTTCTAGAAGTTCGGTTATTTGCTTAAGCCTAACTTGTATTGCTGCCGAGAGTACGAGATGTTCAACAAGTAGGAAGGAAAAAATGGCTAAGTAAAAAAAAAAAACAAGAAGAGAAAGGAAGAGATAAAAACATCAATGATTTAGCAAGGGAAGCTTATTAGCAATCCTCCAAGTAGTTTCGACTTCGCACTTCTTGGGACCATAGCCTGGTTGCCCATCTAGGGGATGTGTGTTGAAGTCCTCCTTTAGCATAAAAAAAAACTTCTTCTAGTCGTGGCTGGAAGTGGGAAGATCGAGGATGATGGGGAAGACTTTATCTTTAGCTTGGCTATAAGCCCCAGTGTAATAAAAATCCTTAGGCGGAGATTGATTGACATAGTAGCATTACAAGAACTCATCCAGTTGAAGTAGAGCTCTGAAGTGAAGGCACCATAGAATCCACATCCCTGAAAAAATGAACCAAAAATTTTGGGGAAAGCTGTGTTGGTGACATCTCCAGCTTGTAGCAAAGCCTTTTCACGAATGGGTGAAAGGGAAAGGTCTGCCCTGTTGTCACACATCAGTTATAAACGATGAGTTATTCTGGTGGTGCAACATCCGTGAGCTGATATTTGTTTGGAGTAACGAATTTGAAATATCGCCTGTCGATGTGACATTTAACAAAGACCCTATGCATGTCGTGAGGATACAGTGAGATTTGGTCGCCTTGGCTTTTTTCTAATAAAGTCTCACCCCTAATCGCAGCCAACAGCTCTTCCCTATCAGCAGCTAAACTAGAAGATCCTCCCTTTTGAAAATCTGAGGACATTTGAACCTGCTGAGGATATTGATGTTGTGGAATCGTGGTGACAATGGGAAATGGCACATGGCCACTATTTCATCAATACTGTCTACTGAAGGAATAATGTCGAAGTTGTCTATATCCTTGAAGATTGGATCATCCTTAGGGATGAGATCATCGCTACATCATGAAGCCTGAGCGACATCTATAGCGTTTGGGTAGATGCGAGATGAAGACTTGACGTCTCAAAGGTTTCTAAAAGAAGGCATTACCTGATATTAAAAAAAGATGAGGGTGTCAAAGACTTAGCCTATTTCAAGAGGTCGACTTAAGAGGAAGCTTCTAAGGTTTTAAATAAGCCAAATAGTTGACTTAAATATCTATGCATATGGGGGGCGATGTAACTCAAAACTCCAGAAAGAACGATATCGTTCTTTCCATACCTATAGCCACAGAAATGTTATTGAAATTGCCTACTAGGGCTTTTCCAATTATTCTTAGTGCTAAATGTTCAAACAAACTTATTTTTGCACAAAATGAGCATAAGAACAAGAAAGAAAGCAAGAATAAGGATCAGAGAGTGCAAAAGTAACTTACTGGTTTGTAAATCCTTCTCTTGAGACCTTTGGAGTTGACAAAATCGCTTAGGAATTTGAAAACGATGCATATAAAGCAATGAAAGTCCGAAAAAAAGCAAGCTAAAGAGGAATTCAAGAAATCTGAAAGGGATGGAATTTTTTTTTTAAGTAGTAGCGAGAACTTGAAATTGTAACGGTTGAAATGACGAAAAACTTAGTTTGAAGGCTGGTTTAATATATGCTTCGAGGGTTAAAATCTCAACTGTCAGATCACGATGCTAATAATCCAAAGGCTAGGGGTTAAGATAACCAAAGGTGGCCATCCTATGACTCAGATTTTAGGCGGGAAATTCCCAAAGCCATCCAACAGCTTGGATTGAAAACCCTCTGAATTTGAAACAACATCTGACATAATGAAGTGATAGTTGCAGCAGTTGATGTGACTGTTTGGCTGTCCGAGTGGTCAAAGTGACAAGCAGTAATCTGGCAACAGTCAAAGATGTCACAAGATAGGAACCCTTCTATTGAAGCAAGCTAGACGATTAAACGACAAAGACTTATTGAAGTCTCGACCTCAAAAGGCATGCAATGACTCAAAGAGTCACTCCGTATTGGGGGCAATTGCTGTAGGTAAACTCAATGGCTTAAAGCCCAATGTTGAGATTGAAAAGCCCGATAAAGGCCTACCTTAGGATCTCAATGAGGGGACGAGCTAATAATGTTCCCTTGAGAGTCAAGAAATTTCAGGTATGGTAAGAGGGCAAGCTGAGGAAGTGTCTAAGTTCACTGAACCAAATATACAAATTCGAATTACAAGTACATGATATCAAATCCCCTTCAAATCAAGAATTAACGTGATCCACACAACCAATATGGAAGGAAAAATACATGGAGAGTGGGAATAAAATGAGAAAACGAATATTCTTGATTTTATATTTAAATTATTATGGTATTACGATCTTATTATTTTCTATGTAAAAATTGTAACTATAAATAGGGATGGAAAACCTCATAAAGGGGTAGACTATTCTACATTTTGGTCTGGCCTTCTCGCATTCGTGTATTTGAAAGAAATAAAGAAACAACCATAAAGTGGACGTAGTTCATATTGAGCAAATCATCATAATTTCTTATGTTCTTTATTTTGAGTACGCTTTACTTTTTTTCATTGATATTATTCATTGTGAGTGAATCGTGAGAAAATTGTTGAGCTAAAACCTACATCAACAGTTAACAAATAGTAATAAATGTTCTATATAATAATTTCACAAATAACTATTATATATTCTCTCAACACTCCCTCCATCTTATCAAACAACATGAAAAGGTTATTACATACAGGCATCTCTATCCTTCCTACTCTCTCTTCCTCTAATTCTCTCAATCTTTCTTTTTCCTTATCCCTCCTACCAAATAGTGTAAAAGTTTAAAACGAGAATAAAACATCACATCAATTTTAAAAGAAGAATTTATGTTTAGAAAATTATAGTTTATATAAAAAAAAACTATAATACAAATAATTCTTACTGCAAAAAATAATTCAAACGGTATAAAATTAAAAAAAAAAAAAAGAGGGAGAAAAAAATTTAAATTTTGAATGATTTGATTAGTTTAAAACCATGTTATAAAATTTGAACTAGCTTAAGTATTGTTTCACCAAACATTGATCTAATCCACTTCTATTGTTTCAACTGGATTAAACCGATTAACGGAACGTCACGTAATTGAATCCCCTCTGAAGGTCCCGTTATTTGAGAATTGGGACGGTGACAGAAAATTTGCCCTCAAATCAACGCACAACCACACGAATAGGTAGCTAGTATGGACACGAAACATGGCACAAATTTCAGGCACAAACGAAAGAGAGAGAGAGAACAAGACCACACCACGTCGCCACGATTAATTGTAGTTTGGTGAGTTTGGTGGGAGCTGTTCGAATAGTGTGCGGCACGCTGCCCCAAAACCCAACACCCGTTGCATGCATGAGAATAGATAGATGGGGTTGTCATCTTCTGCAATGTTGGTGATGCAGATTTTACAAGAACCAAGGACGTTAAGAAAAAAGTTCTTCACTCTCTTCTAATTGTGACATGTTCCTGTTTGGCTTTTACCATATTGGGTCAACAATTTACATTTCGTGGTTTTTCCGCGAGCGCAAACGATGTTCTTTCTTTCTTAATGGAGTGAGATAAAAACAAAGAAAGTATATTATTAAACAAGAAGTACTCGTCCCTTAAAAGAAAAAAAAAAGAGCAAAACAACTCCGTTGATTTTAATTTTTTTTTTAAATTTATGATTTGGTTCTTAATCTTTATTATTTAACTAGATCTAATCTTGTCAAAAGGTATGATTTGGTCTATGGCCATTAAGTTTGACCGTTAAAAAATGTTTTGACCACTTTAATAAAGGTAAAATATCTAATATATTATAAAGAAATTAAAATTATAACATTAAAAATAATAAATATTTCTTTAAAAAATAGTAAAAAAAAAAAAACAAAAACTTACCCCAACTTAGATAAAAAACAAATACCAAAAGCCAAAACCTCCATTGGAGGTGATTTCTCCAAAAAAAAAAGAAAAAGACAAAGCAAAACAATATCAAAATCCAACTCAGATCAAAACCTAACTCGACGTCCCTGGCCCTCGACGGTCATCCCCTATCTAACAGCTCTCCCCCACTGGACGGCCCTCCCCACCAACTGCCCTCCCCAAACGGATGGCCACTAGCCCATTCGACGGTGCCACCAATGGAATTGGCGGCCCGTATAAGAGATCAATGGCCCCTCGCCCACTGACGACACCACGAGTGAAGAATGACGACCGCACCCAAATATGCCCCTCCCATAGAGTCATAGCTTCTCTCCAGCTGAGCACGACCCTGTGCAATTTAGATCTACCCAGCAGCTTGTAATCGTCAACGAGGAGGAGGGGTCACTAGCGCGGGAGGGAGGCCGTGTGCAATGAGGTTTTGGGGTTTTTTTTTTCTTTTTTCTTTTTGCTTCTCTCTCCTCAAGAACAACTCCTCATTTAGGTTTATGATTGTATATACATGTTTGGCAGCGATGTTGTAGGGGGTGGCCACTGGTGTGGGTGGTAGGTTTAGATGACGGCCTACAGGGGGATGATTTTGTGTTATTAGAGTTTCGTTTAGGGTCTTGGCTTTGGGTTATAGATTTGGTGTTTGTGTTCTTGCTATTTATAAATAAATAGGCTTTGAAGCTTATGAAATTGAATTATGGTGTTTGATTCAATTTGAGGAAGAAAAAGAAGGAGATCGGAGGAAGAAGAAGATGAAAATCTGGGTTTTTTTGTTTTATTTTTTTTATATTTTTCATAAATTTGTGTTTTTATTTTATTAATTTATATATCAATTATTTTAAAGGGTATATTAGTAATTTCAATAAAACATGATGTTTAACAATTTTTTCTGCCCAAAATTAATGGTTTGGGATCAAATTGTATTTTTTAAAAAAAGGTTAGTCCTAGTTAAATAAAAAAAATTGGGGACCAAATTGCAACATTTTAAAAAGATTGAGGACCAATTAGGCTATTTACTTTAAAAAAATAAGAATCTATTTCCACTAGTGTAAATATTAGGAGATATAATCTTCTCTCCCTCCTATATAACGTTTTTTGAAAAATAAAAATAAAAATATAAGATGCTTAGTCATACTACCTACACGTGGTTAATTAAAACCATTTAAAAATTAGTTTTATTCATGGAACTACTATAAGGTGTTTGAAAAGTTAATTAAAATTAAGAGTTAGAACATAAAGTATTATAGCAATGAGAACTTTATACTATAGCATACTTTTGCTTTACACTATAGTATGTGAAAGTTTTATACTGTTTGAGTTAGAACTGAGATAGCTAAACACCCTATACAATTGTAATTATATAAATTTAGGAACCATTAATGCCATTTTGATTTACTAGGATTGAAGTGTGATGACCTTTATTTTCTAAAAACTAATTGAGAGAAAAGTTAAAATTTATTAGTTTAAATGTGAACAATATAAAACTCTTATATGTTATAATATAAAGCAAAAATATGCCATAGTATAAGGCTTTCACATGTTATTAATTCAAATTTATTGGTTTGGACTCTTATTCCAAATCTAATAAAAAATACTCCTATAATTTAAAATGAACCTTTTTCGAATTTTATTTCGTTTAAAATGAACACAACGCAGTTAATGTTCACTATGCCCCACGCAATATTTTTGTTTCGAGAGGATCATGAGCAGCATTATTAATACTCTATAATTTTAATAATAAGCAGCATTAATACACGTGGTACAATCCCTTTTTTTTAGTGTTGTAAAAGTTCCACGTAATTTGGTAAACTAATGTACTATATACTACGTGCCAAAATATATTTCAGTTGGTAGAAAAAATGTGGATGAAAATTGTTGAAAAGCTGCAGTGACTGTGCTTAATTATCAATGTATCATTGGATGATGAATCACGAAACTAATTTTCTCTTTTAAAATGGTTGTAGATTTTGCTTTCGGCTAATCTACTTTCTAAAATTTTTTATTAAACATTCAATAAATAACTGGTTATCTTTGTCTGTTCCTCATCCAATCAGATTTTAGCATTGATTAAATAGGATGTCAAGTATAATTCCTCCAAAAAAATGCATGTTTGGTACTCGCTTTAGAGCATCTTGAACATTGTGCCAAAATGATGTATTAATATCAAATCTGCACATTTAGTGAATAATTCTGCATGTCACCATGCTATTTTCATGCTAATTTTGACAAATTTTTATTCGCCGACTTCACAGTGTACAGTACTAATGAGGGACGCGTTCCATGTGATGGGTGATCAAAATTGTCAATTATATCCTTCGTATTCCCCTATATAAACACCACAAACACATTGCATTTTCCACTCAACACAGCTCATTTCGATCACATTCCACAACTAAAGCCTCTTGCTTTCCGAATTTTGTCTATCTTGCTCCCCCAAGTTGTCCCAACTCAAGACAACAATTACCGAATCCTCCAATGGCCAGCTCAAAGCTGCTTTCCCTCCTCGTGATTTGCATCGTGCCCGGTGCGGCATTGCCGACCGAAGCAGAATTGCCATGCCCTAGAATCCAGGGTTTGGTTGCGCCATGCTTGAAATACCTGCAGAAGGGTGGGAGCCCGAACGTTAACTGCTGCCCTGGCGTTAAGACGCTGGTCAGCTCGGCAACTACCACTAAGGACCGCCAAGATGCTTGCAGGTGCTTGCAACAGTCCGCCGGCAAGGTCTCCGGACTCGTCCCTGCTTTCGCCGAGGCCCTTCCTTCCAAATGCGGAGCCAACATTCCTTACAAGATCAGCAAGTCCACCAACTGCAACAGGCATAGTACATTTTAATACTATCATTTAGTTTTGTTGTTATTGTTATTATTATTGTTGTTTTAGTAATATTTGTACTTTGATGTATTTTGTTGCGCATGTGTATAGTCACTTGTGGTGATACCGTTTTAACTAAATGACGAGAGAGAATGACTGATATAATAAGTTAGTCATAATAACTGATCAAGGAAACGTTGCTAGGCCATTCGGCGAATATTTAATTTATAATTAGTCCAGCAAATGTCCAATATTGTTTCTTCATTGATCATTACTAATAAAAATTAAATAGACGTTAATGTATAATGTACAAATGTTTATATTCACCATGTTTTTAAATTTGTATGTGTTCATATATATATATATATATGATATATATATATATGAACACATACAAATTTAAAAACATGGTCAATATATAAACATTTGTACATTATACATTAACATCTATTTAATTATTATTAGTATAAATGTTTTTTTGTAATGTGTAGCTATATATACTACAAAAAAAACTACATTTAACGACATATTATTTACGACATGTAGTTTTTGAATGTCGTTGAAAAGTATATACAACGACATCTCCAACAAAGATATTATTAACGACATTTGAAACAATAATTAACGACATCTATATAGATGTCATATTAAAGGTCTCCTTTTAACGACACTAAACTATTGT
>CAMOHE010030248.1:0-21155 GCA_946598075.1 Artocarpus hirsutus | reverse complement strand
TTTCTCAGACAAACTTTTCATTTCTCTCTCTCTCTTTTTTTTTTCTCTCACGTATTCTCTCTCTCTCTCTCTCGATTTTTCTTTCTCATCCTCTCTTATTGTTCATCCTCTCAAAAAAAAAAAAAAATTCTTCCCTGTTATTATTAAAAAAAAAAATATTCAAAAATTTCTTTGGATTTTTCGAAGGAGTTTTAAGAAGAATTCATCCTAAGGTATGAGTTTATTTTTTTAAGCATTTTTGAAAATTTTTCCTCTTCAAACCGACTTTTATATCTCCATCTAGGAATGTCATTTTGCTCTGAATTTTTGGTATGTTATTCATTCATGTGTTATGTGATTTTTCCCCAAGTCTCACATTATTTTGAATTTTATATAAAAAGTTATGAATTTTCTTCTCACCACCACTCATTGTAAATAATTGCTGACTGTTTTTGTGCACATATGTATGGTTATTGTTTTTGTTGCAAATGATTGTTGTTTTGCACGAAAATTGGTGAAGATGTATATATATATGTTACATATTAGACTGGAAATTTTGGTAATGATTTGATGAGTATTACATGAGTTATAGAATTTTTAATAAGCCTAGGTTATGTAACTGTTTAAAATGTAAGTTGGGAGATTTTTTGATTATATAATATTTTTGTATGACTATATAATTTTATTTGGAGATGAGAAATTTTATGCTAATGTATGTATATTTTAAAATGATGTCACTATGAATTTTAGGGTTTAAATAAATTTATTATGGTTGTATGGGAATTATTGTTGCATGTAATTCACTGTTTAAAATTTTTGGCTATGTTTGGTCTCTGCCTTGCAATACATGTTTTGAAGTGATAAGAGT
Organism: Artocarpus hirsutus; assembly: GCA_946598075.1. Classification (NCBI taxonomy): domain Eukaryota; kingdom Viridiplantae; phylum Streptophyta; class Magnoliopsida; order Rosales; family Moraceae; genus Artocarpus; species Artocarpus hirsutus. The sequence goes on along the minus strand of CAMOHE010030248.1, from coordinate 20,308 downwards.
TTATTTTAGGTTAATTTGTGGATATGTTATAATTCTGTGAGTGTAAAATAGGTAAGAATTTTTGTAAATTTTTCTGTGATATGAAAATGTGAAAGTTGGACCTGAAATGAATAATGCTCACTGTTTTTGCTAAGCTGGCAGATTTTATGCAGAATGTTATGTGAATTATTTAAATTGCTAAATGGGAATTTTATGATGAAAGAAAAATCATGATGATAGGTATATATGTTAAGTATGTCTCTGCCAATTTTGGTTTTCAAATTATAAGTGGATGTTAGGTTATTAAATTTTGAATGCATGAAGGTCAGATGTGTATTTGTGTTGAAAATGTTAATGTTAATGCAAGTATGATGTTTTTGTGATATGATTTCTATGGTATTATGGTATATGTTGTTTTGCATGAAATTTGATGGATATGTATAAATATATGTTAAGTAAAGGGTTGTAAAATATGGTAATGATTTGATGAGTATTTCATGAGTTATAAAGATTTTATGATTGCTAGGTATTTAAATTGTTATTACAGTAAATTTGATTGAACTTTTATTGTATAAAATTTTTGTATGATTATATGATTATTTATGGTGTTGAGAAAATGGTGGAGTCACTGTATTATATGTTAATATGATGATTATATGAATTTTGAGGTTTAAATACATTTATTTTTATTATTTGGGAATTGTTATTGCATGTAGCTCACTGTTTTACACTTAGAGTATGTTTTTACTCTCTGTCTTCTAATGCACGTTTTGAAGTGTTAAGAATTTATTTAAGGCTGAATTTTAAATATGTTATAATTCTGTGAGTATATGACATGTTAGAATTTTTGTGGATTTTTCTGTGATATGGAAATATGAAAAATTTGACTTGAGATATTAATGCTCACTGTTTCAATGCTGCTGGCAGATTGCATGCAGAAAGTTTTGTGACTTGTTTTAAATTGATAAATGAGATTTTTTATGAGGAAAGAAAAATCATGATGATGGGTATATGTGTTAAGTTTGTCTCTGCCAATTTTGGTTTTCAAATTATAAGTGGATGTTAGGTTATTAAATTTTGAATGCATGAAGGTCAGAAGTGAAAATGTGTTGAAAATGTTGTTTTAATGTTATATGGTTGATGAAAATGCAAGTATGATGTTTTTGTGATATGATTTCTATGGTATTATGGTATGGTAATTCATTCATGAATAAATGTTAATTACCATTTTATAAATGTATGACATGAACAAATTGAGAAGTGAGCACATCAAGACTGCGGCGTCGTCACCAACAAAGTAAGGTTAAGTAAGCACTTGAGGTAAATACATTCTCACCTGCAACATGATGTATTTATGAAAGCATGTTTATGAAAAATATGAGTTTATGAAAGGTTTGAAGTATATGTTCATGATGGTTTTATGATGATATTTCATGATGATTTTTCCATGAATTTTAAGGCATGAAAGTTTATGCATGTTTTCATAATGATGTTTTTCAAAGTATGAAAGTATAAGTATGTATATATGTATCACCTAAATAAGTGTTGCACACCCTATGTTTATGTTTATGATGTCCCAAAGGTTGGACATGTCATGTTTGCTTTGGGCTTTGCAACCCCTCTCCTCTCATGACGGCGCGCCTATGATGATGATGTTATGGTGCAACACTTGGGCCCCTAAAGATAAAATGGATAAGTTTTAATATGAATGATGTAATGAAAGATATGTTCCTATGAAAATGTGCCTAGTGCACTATTATGATGATGATGATGATGATGATGATGATAATGATGATGTTCATGAAATATTTTAAAGTTGATAATGATGATGTTCATGAAATGTTTTAAATTGTGAGAATTACCATGTACTTACTAAGCATTGGCTTATTTTAAGTTTTTCATCATGTTGCAGATAAGGGTAAGAAATTGGTGAAATAGGCGGAGGACACTATGATGAGCGTGTGAGTTAAGGAAGATGGTTGCAAATGGAAGAACGCTAAGGAAAGAAGTTTTGAAGGAATAAGTTATGATTTTTAAATTTTTAGTACGTTTATAACTTTAAGGATATGTTTTATAATTTAAGTATAATTTTATAAATTTTGTGAATGTTTGTTTAATGTATTTTTATCAATTTTCTTCCGCATTTGAAGTTTTAAAACTTGTTTTAAAAAGAATTTTTTTTTTATGTTCGGCCTGCCGATCATACTGGTCGGACTGCCGAAGTTTTTCCAAACGGCCTGCCGGTTGCCAAGCATCGGCCTGCCGATCTTGTGGATTTTGAAAATCCCATTCTGCAAGGCCTCGGACGGCCTGCCGATGGGTGACCTTCGGCCTGCCGGTTGAGTTCGGCCTGCCGAAGGTAAAAGTTCGGCCTGCCGGCCGAGACATGTTCAAAGAATTTTAATCTTTTGTTTTTCAAGTGCCATTTAAGTTTAAATAATATTAGCAAACTATTTATACAATGTCTATGGGAAAAACAAATTGTTTTTAATTAAGAAAGATTATAATTTCTTATAAATTGTATTTTTATTAAAAAAAAATGTATGCAAAGATCCTGAGAATGCTTTTTCACACTATGATTTCAAATGTATGTTATTAATTACAATAGTTTGCTACAATTAATGATTTTAAAGAATGAATGTAACGGTATCTGTGACGTCCGAAAGGGGGCGTTACAGTTAGCCTTATCAATGTTAAGTGATTATGTCCCTATCATGATGATCGAGCGAGGACATCCGGAAGACCCCGGAGGAGCAACAGAAGAGGTGATAACAACCATCAAGCTCAAATGAAGAACCATCACGGTAACACCAATAGTGGGAGCAGCAGTTCAACATGCAACTAGTGTAGTAACCCTTACCGCTTCCATAGCCACTTATGCTAGCAATCGGGACACGTTAAGAAGAACTGCCTGATAGGGAATGCTTGACAAGGACATCAGACTGGAGAAGGCGCAAGCTGTCAACCTCAGCCTTAGTCTTTTGCTTTGCCTCAGCTTTAACAAATCTTGTAACTACAGTTTCATCAGTTGCCGCCTTAGCAGGTACAGTACCCAGCTTAAAGATACCAACCGTAAAACTTTTACAGGAATGTTCCGTAGTATAGGGCACCCAACACAGTGAATGTGCAATCATCTCCACCATAGTAGTATCGTCTGATGAACCCGGGGCTCAGCAATGCCAATAAGGAAAAAAGAAAGGCTCCAGCTCAAGTTCATGCCATTGCTTCAAGGAATTCAAAAGTTTAGACCAACAATGCAGTTGCTGACGATACAATTTTGGTTTCTCGATATCTAGCTCATGCTTTGTTTGATACGAATGCCACTCATTCTCTCATTTTGAGTTGATTTGTACATGCCTTGAGATTAGAAATAGAAGATTTTAAAGAACCCTTGATTATTACCAAACCCTTAGGGTGAGTGTCGTATGTACTATTGTGTAAATCTTGAAAAATAATGATTTGGGGTGAGACTTTGAGGAATGATTTGATTATAATCCCCATGAGTTCATATGATATGATCCTAGAAATGAAGCGATTGTCCAAATGTAATATCGTAGTGGACAATCATCTTAGAAAAGTGACCCTAGTGTCTAATAGGAGAATGATGATTTCCTACTAGGGTGGTAGTAATCGAGTGCTGAGTGAGTGACTCATGAAGACATTTCTCGGAGGACGAAGGAATCTAGCTTGTTATGCCTTCTTTTAAATATGGAAGAAGAGTTTAGTACGACAGGAAAGAAATGTAGCGATATTGGTGGTTGGCAAGTTCGACACTATCTTCCCCGATGAGCTATTGGAATTAACACCGCATCAGGAAATTGAGTTCGCTATTGAGCTACTTTCAAGGACCGCTCTAATTTTGGTAGCATTGTATCGGATGGTGTATGTAGAAATGAAGGAATTGAGGAAGCAACTTTAGGAACTTGCAGATAAAGGTTATATTCAGAGTAGTATGTCACCGTGGGGTGTGCCAGTTTTATTTGTCAAGAAGCATGATGGTTCTCTTTGACTATGTATTGACTATCGACAACTGAATCGGGTCACCGTGAAGAATAAGTACCCACTGCCCAAGATCCACGAGTTATTCGACCAGTTAGGAGGCTTGTGGTATTTCTTGAGGATAGATTTACGATCCAGACACCATCAGCTTAAGACCAAGGAAGAGGATATTCCCAAGATAGCCTTTAGGATCCGGCATGGATATTTCGATGATAGGATATTAAAAGTATACTTTACAAGTAATTAGATATTCACCAAGATCCTTAATTATTCAAAATTTTTTTATGTGATATGATATCAAAATAATGGGATAGTTAAAAACTATATTATACTAAAAATATTTCTTTTTCATTCCCTTGTTTTATTATTTGAAGACAACTACCATTATATATGCTAGATGTTGAGCTTTATAGCTAATCCATTCCTAGACCTCCAAGCTGGCCATTGCTGAGACTATTACAACAAGCCAAGATCATTTCCAATTAAATATCAATACTCGTGTTATATTTGTCACAAAAAGTATCAAAATAATATATTTATTGTATTATTTTATTTTGTACTGCAATGCATAATGTTTTTTAAAATATCATATTTATCTTTCGTCATCATTATTAAACCTTGAAACCTGTGACAGTAAACTTTAAATATTAAAATAATTAAAAAGTGATAATGTTGTATTATTAAAGCAAAAAATACAAATATATCAACCCATAAGAATCAAATACCAATTTTCTTTATGTAAACTTGATGGCAAAAATGGCATTGTATTGAAAAGAATTTTTTTTAACATTCAAGTGATAAATTTACCATTGACATATCAATTTAGTATTGCGTTGGAAATAATCTAAGCGCTACAACGAGTCCTACACCTTCTACTTAATTACCAACTTATTTTAATTTAAATTAAGAAATTCTATTTCAGATCAATTCCTTATTAATCAATTTATATGAGGAAAATTTTCATATGGTATTAAAAATATAAGTACCATTAGATATTCTCTTATAAGGTCCCTTAAGTACTATAGTCATGTACATACTTCTGTAATCTCATATGATTACGAAATAATCTGATAGCTATTTTATATATATATACACAGAGAATGGAAGAAATATATATATATATATATATATATTTCTTCCATTCTCTGTGTTATTATTTGAAGAACACAGGTGCCATTAGATTTGATACGCATCAAGCTTCTTAGCCAAGCCATTCTTACTCTTAGGTCTCCAACAAACTTTGAGACGACCAACTCAGTTCCGGTACAAAATACTAGTCCTTCTTGTTAATTACTCAAAAGGGTATTTGTAAGGGTGATGGAAACTGTTGGTTAAAGCCATTTTTATTGTAACATGTGAAAGCTTTACATTGTAGCAATTTTTTTTATTGTTGCTGTAGCATGTGAGATCTTTCACTGTTTATAGCTAAAAAAGTGGTGGGAACTATCGTTCTAAACACCCAATTAACTATTTCAAAACTAAGGATATTTCATTTCAAATCAATTTTTTTAATTAAAATATACTCTACCACCATTTGATATCCATCAAGTCCCTTAAATGTTCATATTTTTCGTAATCCAATATATTTCTGCAATAATCTGACGGTTTTTCATTCCCCTGTGTTATTATTCGAAGAAGTTGATGAAGTAATTATGTGGTTTTTTCATACGAAGGGTTATGTTTATGCGTGATTATTTTTACCGAAGTAACACAAGAAAAACAAATTAAACTTAGATGCGGTTTATACGTTTAAAGATTTTTTGTTTAGATGTATAAAAAATGTCATTCATAAGTAAAATGGTAAATTAGAGTGAAAATTATTTAATACTTTAAAATAACTTTCTTTTCTTTTTTTTTTTTTTTTTTTTGGTGTGAAGGTTCTTAAAAAATGAGGCGTGATCAGTTATGCTCCTCGTATGGCTTTAAAAATATAAAACTTTTATTATTTCATCCAAGCATGATCTAAAAGCATATTTTTAGTTCCAGAAAACGTAAAACTGATTTCTAACTAATTCTAACTAAAAGATCAAATAAACACAAAAAGTTCCGATAATCTTCGAACTAATTTACGCACCTTAGCAATCGTTCTAAGAATTTTTTAATTTATCATCAAATATTAAATAATATCTGCTCTCTGAAAAGTTTTTTCATCGTACTTTTTTCATAATCATGTCATATTCCATGAAAGACAATAGCGACCGAACAGCGTGACAATTGTAAAAGTTGGCAGCAGTACTGAAAGATTTTTGGGATATGGTACTAAAACTTTTTAGCCACAACAAACCCTTTTCTTTTTCTCGGTTCTAAAGGTGACTGTTTAACATATTAATTTTAACCAGAATTTTTTACTATTATGATGTAAAATTTTTATATGTTGTAGCAATTATAATATGTAACACTCGTCTAATTTTATGTAACAGATTATGTTATGATAATGACGACATTAAGTGTTATGCTTATGATATGTGTTATGATATATGATAGATGGTGTTAATCATTTTATTCTAAGTGTTATGGCAGGTGACGCTCACGTGAAATTGATGTGCTCAAATGTTCATGTCATTAATGTTATATGTTTAATCATATTTTATTAATAATTTAATGTTATGAATGATTTTTGTATTTAAGGGCAGATCGACAGGCTGGACCATTCAGTTCGGCAGGCCGAAATGATTTCCTCAGAACGACAAGCCGATGGTATATCATCGGTAGGCCGGACTTCAGAGATCGGCAGGCCGAAGTGGGAGATCGGCAGGCCGATGAGAGCTGACGAGCAGTCAGCAGAAATTCCACAAAATTTGTGATAAGGATGATTATGTGAATGGATGATTTATTTTGAATAATTGAGATATTTTTGGGATGATTTCTTTAATTTTGGTAAAAAAAAAATAATTGACTTTCGATTGATTTGAATTAATGGATAAGTTTTCCCATTTTTAAAGAGGCAAGGTATGGTAACTCGAAACGTTCTTGGAAGTTCTGACTTTTCTCGCTTAATCTCCTCCATTTCCATGTGTAGAATGCCCAATAATAGTCAGAAAATTCTAAAATGTCTCCCATTCCTTTTACGCCACTTTCATTTTACACAAACGCTCTCTCTCTCTCTCTCTCGATTTCTCTCTCATTATCTCTCTTCTTATCACGTTTCTTTCCTTCATCTTCCTCTCAAATTTCCCCTACCATTATTTGTTAAAATATCAAAATTTCTTTGGAGTTAATTCAAGGAGTTTTAAGAAGAAATCGTTCGAAGGTATGAACTCAAGTTCGGCAATTTTTAAGCATATTTTTCCTCCTATAATGTGACTGCCATATTTTTCTCTACGAATTTTGTTTTGCTCTGAATTTTTAATATGTTATTCATGCATGTGTTATGTGATTTTCCTCCAAATTTCACATTATTTTGATTTTTCTATAAAAATTTATGAATTTTCTTCTCTCCATCACCCACAGTAATTTATTGCTGATCAATCATGTTGCACATATGTATGGGTGTTGTTTTTAATGCAAATGAATGTTGTTTTGCACGAAATTTGGTGATGATGTTTATATATATGTTATGTATTAGACTGGAAATTTTGGTGATAATATGGTGAATATTTCATGTGTTATAAAATTTTTAATAAGCCTAGGTTATGTGACTGCTTAAACTGTAAAATTGTGAGCTTTTTGTCATGTGATGTTTTTATATAAATACATGATGCTATATAGTGATGAGAATTTTTGTACTACTATAATTATATGTTAATATGTGATCATGTGAATTTTAGGGTAATAATAATTTTATTTTTATTATTAGAAAATAATAATTGCATAGAACTCACTGTTTGCACACAGAATGTATTTTTGGCCTCTGCCTTCTAAAGAATGAATTGAGCTGTGTTGAATTTATTTGAAGCTAATTTTTGAGTATGTTGTAATTTTATATATCTATTATATGTGTAAATTTTTGTAGATTTTTCTATAGCATGAAAATGTGATATATGGACCAGAATTAAAAATGTGTTCTCTGCCTAACTAATGCTGGCAGATTTCATGTTGAATGTTATGTGATTTATTTAAATTATTAAATGAAATTTTTATGACTAAAGAAAAATCATGGTGATAGGTATATTTGTTATCTATGTTCCTGTCAATTTTGGTACTCAAATTATATGTGAATGTAAGTTATTAATTTTTAAATTCATGGAGCTCAGAAATATAAATGTGTTGAAAATATTGTTTCAATGTATTATGGTTAATGAAAAATGTATGTATGATGTTTTTATGAAATGGTTATTATGGATGTTATGTTATGGTAATTAATTCATTAAAATAAATGTTAATTACCATTTTATGAATGTATGACATGATCACAATGAGAAGTGAGCACATCAAGACCGCGGCGTTGTCACTTACAAAAGTAAGGTTAAGTAAGCTCATTGAGGTAAGTATATTCTCACCTGCAACATGATATATTTATGAAAAATATGTTTATGAAAAGTGTGAGTTTTATGAAAAGTTTGAAATCCATTTTATGATGGTTTTATGATAATTTCTCATGATGATTTTTCATGAAGTTTAAGGCATAAAAGTTTATGCATGTTTTCATGATAATGTTTTTTTAAAGTATGAAAGTATAAGTATGTATATATGTATCACCTAAATAAGTGTTGTACACCTAATGAAATGTTAAGTTATGTTATGTTAAGTTATGTGTCATGTTTGGTTTGGGATTAGCTACCCCTCTCCCTCATGACGGCGCGCCTATGATGATGATGTTATGGTGTAACACTTGGGCCCTTAAGATAAAATGAATAATGTTTTAATATGATTGATGTAATGAAAGATATGTTCCTATGAAAATGTGCCTAGTGCACTATTATGATGATGATAATGATGAAGTTGATGATGTTCATGAAATGTTTTTAAGTTGTGAGAATTACAATGTACTTACTAAGCATTAGCTTATTCAAGTTTTATATCATGTTGCAGATAAGGGTAAGAAAGTTATAGAGTAGGCGGAGGACACTGATAGGCGTGTGAGCTAAAGAAGATGATTTGCAAATGAAAGAACACCAAGGAAAGAAATTTTAATGAAATAATCCATGATTTATGAATTTGAGTATGTTTATAATTTTAGGATATGTTTTATAAATTTTGAGAATGTTTGTTTATTAGACTTTTATTATTTTATAAATTTTCTTCCACATTTGAAACTTTAAAATTTGTTTTAAAAGAAATTTTTTTTTTTAGTTCGGCCTACCGACCATACTGGTCGGACTGCCGAAGAATTCTAATCGGCCTGCCGGTTGCCATGTATTGGCTTGCCGATCTTGTTGATTTTTAAAACACCATTTTGCAAAGCCTCGGAAGGCCTACCGATGGATGACCTTCGGCCTGCCGAAATGTGTTCAAAGAATTTTATTTTTGTCTTCAAAGGTTAATTTAATTTTCAATGATACTAGCAAACTATTTACAAGATGTTTATGGAAAAGCAAATTGTTATAATTAAGTAATTATAATTTCTTGTGAATTGTATAAAAAAAAATGTATGTACGGATCCTGGGAATGCTTTTCCAAACTATGATTTCAAATACATGTTATAATTAATAATAGTTTTGCTTCAATTAATGGTTTAATGAATGAACGTAACGACATCTATGACGTCCGAAAAGATGGTGTTACATAATAAGTGAGTTATAATATAAAATTTACACATGTTACAATTTTGAGTTCACAAAATTTCAATTTTAATCATATTTCTCAACTATCTTAAGTCTTTTTTTTTTTTTTTTTTTTGCAATGAAAATTCTGTTGACGAAAGGTGTAGCTACAAAAAATTGATCAGTCATATAATTTTGAGTCATAATATTTTACGGCTTGCTTCTAGTCGGTCAAGGACTATGTAATCCCATATAACATATAAAAGTGAAGTACTATACTCCCATATAACATATAGGAGTAATAGCCATATATTACTGTTTCTCTGTTAGTAATACGAAAGTATTAAACAAACACAATAAGTCTAAATTAAAACAACTCAAAGAGAGAGAAAATAAAAACTCAAAATTGAAGAAAAGGTTTTTATCATTTTATAAGGTATCGAAGAGAGTGGTTTGAACCAATAATTTAAACTATTGTTAGTTTAAAACATTATAGATGTTAAAAGTTTTACACTGTGAACGGTTCAAAACCGACCGATTTAAACCGTGTGTCAAACACTATATTAGTATTATATAGTTTAACGTAACAACATACTATATATATGTTACTTTATTGTTTGAAAGATATTTAAAATTAAGATACTTTATATTTATAAAATATCAATACTTTAATAGGGTGTTTGCAAAGCGTTAACTATGGTTGTTGTTCAAAACATTTTAGCATATGAGAGTTTTACACTATTTAATGATCACAATATTGTTCTAACTACAGTTGTCAAACAACCTATCGCATGTTTCTTAGGCTGTAAAATATCCAATTAATTTTTTAATTAATAAAATCTGAAATAATATCATAAAATATTTAAAAAAAAAAGAATAGATTTCTTTCTTTTGGGGGAAAAAACCATTTTCCTGCCTTTTCTCTTCAAAAATTCCAAACAATTAAATCAAAATCACAATATAAAAAATAAACCCAGATCTTGAATTAAGACAATTCACTTGTTGAGCATGTATATATACAATTGCTTTTTTGTTATTCTGAAAGGGCTTATTCGAAGAGAAAGTCTTTTGTCGTCTTTGAATTAAAGGAGAAAGAAAAGCAGAAATCGAGCATGAGAAAGGCGCACTATTTTAGTGGATAAAAAGGCAAATATATTAATTAAAGCCAAATGCTATAAAGAGCGGTATTTCGATAAGACGCATCACTATTATGTCCTCACTTTTGACAACATCACTCGATTTAAACTCACATTCTTAAGCTGTCACATATGCTTCCAAAATGAATGCGTTACACGTGTTTTTTCCCTCCTACATGTCAAGTAATTGCACAATAGCCAAATAACACAAGAACTGCACTACGGCTAACTACGTTGACCTGTTCGCGGTGGAAAAAATTTTTATTTGAACCAATTTTATTATAATTTTTTTTTTAAATTTAAATTGTTATAAAATTTTTTGTTGGAAACAACGATCCAAAATCAAATTTGTCTTCTCATTTGTTAGTCCTCGACCGACATTGTTACTAAGCAAGTGAATCTGTCATGTTTTCTGATTACTGAATATCTAAACAGCTTATACCAACTAAATAATTGTTCTTAATTTTCTTTCCTTGACTTCCCATTATTCTTTGCTTTTAATATTTTAATTCGATCTAAACCTAATCTGAATTGGATGATCTAAAATCTAAATATAGGTACTTAATTGCTTATAAATTCACGTGTATCATGCATTCCTTTCCATCTGCCAGCAAAGATAAGCTTTTTGAAAAGTAATCTGTTTACTTACTTATTTATTTATTTATTGTAACAAGAAAAGTAATCTGATTCGAGTTCACACACGCACTATTGTTTTCCTCACCATGGAGGATCATGGTTCTTGCAGAGAGTTTTGTTTGGAAATAATTAATAATTTTTTTAATGACATAAAAGGATAGTAATTGGCATTAAAGATAGATTGGCACCGACTTATTACATTAGCCTACACTAAAAGTGCTAAAACATAACTCTTTAGTCGAAATTAATTACTTCCAATTAACTGTAGTGTAAAACTTTTAACAACTATAATAAAAAAACAAAAAGTTGTTATTATATAAGCTCTTATATGCTACAGTTCTTAAACTTAAAACTTTAGTTGGAATTAAGATACTAAACCTCATAATAGTGTAAACACAGGGAAAACGAGGTCTTATATTAATCCTCCGCTCGGCGCAATCTGGTTTCAGACGTTTAGGTGCGTATTACACAATTCAAAAAAATGTAAATAATATTTTTTTAAATAAGATTCACATTTTTATGTATAAAACTTCATGAGTACCGTTATTCAATTGTATTTTCCTCAGGATTACTCTAAGGCACACCATTAGGTTCACTCGTACGACACAAAGGCATGTCATTGCTAAAAGGTATGCATTAACGATGATTGCCCCTCTATTGATTTATAAATCAAAATAAAAAAATTACAGAATTGGGAAAATCTGAGAACAAAAAGTAAAGAACAAATAAAATTTATATACATATAAAATAAACAACAGGTATTAATAGAATTATATACCCTATATGCGTGTATGGCAAAACATGAAAAGAGGTAATGAATCAAAAAAAGATTAAAAAACTTAATTGTATTATTCCCCTCATCATTTACACAAAATTATCAAACAAAAAATAAAGAACTCAAAAGAAAAGGATAGAGAAAAAAGAGCAATTACAGAGAGATTCAAATGAGAGGCATCTAGAAAATAGCACAAATATTCCAATTGTATGGGAGGAAATATACTAGTGAAAAATATATTTATAAAAATAATAAAAAAAAAAACTAGGCATGCAACTACTCTTTGATAAAAAGAGAAAGCAAACGGGGTCATTAAAGTGGGATTCTTAGAAACTTACATGATAGTGATAAATCAGTGATTGTGATCTTAATTTGCAGAAAAAAGTAGCATCCAAATTTTTTGACGGTCAGGAATCCGCCACATAAATATATGGACATATATGCACGCGAGTTGTATAGCTACTACACAACTTTTTTATTTTTCATTTTTTAAAAATTTGGTATGACACACTTTTGTTACAAATGCTTACAAATGAAAAGTCGAGAATCGGATCAGTGGGAGGTGCCACATTCAGTTGCCATATGCAGCCTTGCGACAATCGCGATCTTTTGCATTTTCATCATTCTTATTTGTTTTATTTATGTGGAATAATAATGTTATAATTTAATCATTATACCCAGTTGGAGGTGAGAAATATATAGCAATTACTGGAATCTAGTTAGCCTTTCTTTCTTTCTTTCTTCGTTCCTTTTCTAAAACTTTTAACGACCACATATCACTGTTAAAAATTCAATCAAAAATTTCTTTTAAATATATTTTTTTTGCTTAAAAAAACTAAAAGGACTCTTAGCATTAAAAATTTTCTCATAGAGAGCATTTTGGCTTTCGACCTTTGGTGGCGATATGACATTATTAGAGGTTGATTACGTCGTCACCAAAATATTATTGTCTTGTAGTGTTAAGCAATAGATTCCTTTGATAAATGGATTCGTATTATGTTGATTCGTATTATTTTGATTTAAGTTATATGATTTGAATCGCTATTCAAATTGACGTTTGGATGTACATCCAAAGTATTAATCTGACGAGGGAAATAGAATTAAAATTTGTATTTGGATAGTTAGTGCAAAAGATTTTGATTTATTAACAAATCTAACATCTTAATGTTTATGATGTTAAAAAAGATAAAATATGGATCTTAATTTATTCCTCTCTCCATCAGAAATACAATGAAAGAAGAATTGGATATATTAAATGAAGAAGTTATCATTTCTTTTTTACAAATATAGAAGAGAAAATATGAGATTTTACTATATCAAACTTATCCGAGTCCAAAATCAAGGGGGAGTAGAACTCTGAAAACTTAAATTCAAAATATTCATTTGATTTAAATTTTTAAGAAACAAACATGTATCCAAATGATTTTTTATACTCAAAGTTTAAAAAATTAATTTAATATGTCAAATAAGCGGACCCTAATGAAAGAAAAATTTGGTATTAATGAAATACATAGTCAATAATTATTCCATTAATATTAAAGAAGAAGGAACATCATTGGTTGTTCTGCTATCCTTATCTTTAAGGAGATATTATGCATGAAAGCTGGCGAAAGTTTGATAGACTGCTTTCCTGGTCTATTCAAAAAGATGTCAAAATCATAGGTTTTTTTTTTTTTTTTTGGGTGCAGGAAAATGAATGCGAGGAAATGACTTCTTTTGTCAATAGACCAATGAGAGTGGAATTGTGATTGTCACTCTTCACCAGTGCTAGTTGTGTTTGTTCTGATTGAGAAGTTTATGGCTATGAGCGACAGGGATCGGAGTGAAGGATATACGTATGAAGAGGAACAAGAACATTATAATAAAAAGGTCAACTTTTGTTTTGTTTTGTTTTTGGTTTTTTTTTATAACCTCAAAAGATCTGCTTGTGCTCATTAACTTTCACTTTTTAAAATAGCGTGGTGTTATTGGGCATTCACACCTACCCTCCAACATGGACACCTCGCATCATCTTAAAAAAATTGCCGCCAATATTTCTATAAGATTCTCAACTATCCACCATTTCTTTTTTTGCTTACTTAAATATATCAATTTTCTCTTTTTGTAAAGTAAAAGAAAAAGGAGCATTTACTATATTTTCTTTTCGTAACCAGTACCATTTCATTTAAAAATTTCCTTTCTTATATTATACATATGCGTGTGTGTCGTGTTTAAAGCTAACAAAAATATAAGTGAGAAATAAAGAAATAAGAATGTTAAAGTAAGGAAAAATAAAATGATGTTGAAAGGAAAAAAAGTGGTTAAAAAGTGGGTTAAAATAATGAGAAAATTAAACAACTGACTTGTTTGATCACCTTTTTAAATAAATTATCATTTTGTTTTGTTTTTAGGTAAAATGCCAATTTTTTTAAGAATTGCAAGAAATAACCTTTTTTATATTATCAGTATATTAATGATTAACTGCTAAAAACAAATGCCAATTTTTTTTAAGAATTACAAGAAATAACCTTTTTTATATTATCAGTATATTAATGATTAACTACAGTTTATCATTTCCCTTTAAAAAAACTATAGTTTGTCATAAATTTACTAATAATTTATCATTGATAAACCACTAAATTATTGAGTGAAATTGGTCAAATGCTAACTAGTATTAGCTAATCATTTATGAACTACTAAGTTAATCAAAATAGACCACCAACTTAATAAGTGATAAACCACATGCCAGTGTATCACTGTTAGCATTAGTATATTATTAATTGATATTAGTATAGCGCTGATTTACATTAGTATATAATTGATAAACCATTTAGAAAAAAGCATCATTTTTTAATTTTAAAAAACTTCCATCATTTACTAAAAAAGCTCAAAAAATCTGTTTACCTTTAAATCTCATAAATAAATAAATTTATTTTAAATTTTATAGTGAGCGTGTATTTAAAAAGAGAGTGTAGAGAGTTAAAAAAAAAAAAAAAAAAAAGCTTATCTCAATATTACCCATCCATTGGAATATCATAGTATTTACTATGAGAATGTATGACCGTTAATTAATCGCAACCGCTAGCTCTTCACCGTTTGAAAGCAGATGAAACTAAAGACAAACTCGTTCTCTTCTATTTCCAGACATCTCATGATACACGTTTATTATGCATCCTAGAATATTGAACTAACTTTATGATCAACAGTGAAAAGTTAAAAACTTATGTGGTAGATAATGACATTTTCTTCTGTTCAGGTAATACCACTATTACTTTATCGATCGTTGTTAGGATTTTTTGCCTTCCTATTTTGCTACTTTATTTTATTTTGTTTTATTTCATCTTCATTTTGATTGAAAGCTTTATCGCATAAGCTTTTAATGAAGAATCATCTCAGAGCCAAAATATTAATGGCCTGATCAATTGTGTCCTTTTAATGATTTAGTTTGTTGCTTTTAATCTGTCTTTTCGTTTTAAATAATTATCTGAAGGCCTCGAGTATGAGAATATGGGCGTCTCTCCTGAAAATCAGACACTCGAAATCTTAGACCTTTCTTTTTTTTTTTTCTTCTTTGATTTGTTTTTTTGTTTGATATTGATAATTCCTTAATTTGATTCAAAGGATAGGGAATTGAAGAAATGCAATATCAATTAAATTAAGGAAAAAGCCACAAACCATTACAGTTGTGGTTGAAGTAGGGAGATCCTAGACAATGGAAGGGACTGATTCTTGGCTTATTGACTATAGATCCCTGCGTAATAATAGCATTTGGATGGAGACTGGCTGATGCAATAGCAGTATAAGAACTCATCCAAAAGAAAGGGAGAGTCCAAGTGAGGATACCACAGGATTCATATCCCCGAAAAGATGTACCAAAAAGAACTCATCAATGTGATCTCTAACTCGCAGTAGAGCCTTGTGGCATCCGGCCCAGGCGTACTCCCTCAAGTCTCCATAGGACCCACCTTGCGGGGCCCCCAGACGTATGGTTCAATTGATACTTGAGAAGGAAATAAGAACCTCTTAAGGGAAGTTTGAGGTTTAAACCCGAGAGACGCGAAAGAAAAACCCTGAGGGCCAAAGGGCCCTAGAGGGGACAGTATGGATGAGTGGGCGGCACGGGAATAGTCCACCAATAAGAGCCATAAATCCAGGGGCCCCGCAAGGTGGGTCCTATAGAGGCTTGAGGAAGTACGCCCGGACCGGATGCCACAGTTTCTGTATGTTATACTTTTTATATATCTACAATTAAAGATGATATCCCCTTATATAAAGGGTAGAAGTGAGTCGTGGCTTCCAATTTAGCGGTGGAGTGGAATGATAATGCTAGAGGTAACCGTAATAGTGAGACACGTGTCAATCTGTAATAGGCCGCAAGAATCGTGCTCTCCCCACATCTTAGTTCGTGGCTAGATATGCTTATAACTATCAATTCATGCCGATCGACCCCATCGAATGAACACTTAGGGAAACAAACCTAGGCACAAACCTTCAATAGCATAATGTTATCCGATTAATATATATCGATTTCATATAGAGTCTAACCGATCGACCCATCGAAGCATTAGTCCAGCTTACACATATGAAGTACTTTTACATCAAATAGCTGAGTCGTTTGGTTCTGTTCAACTCGCTTCAACAACAAACCATCATTTTAGGCCTTGAGCCATCAATTTGGGTCTTACCAAATTGTACCTTAACATTTATCATCTTTGCAAAGGTGATAGTTTTGCATGTCAAGATAAAGCCAATTTATCCTAAATCCCTACAATAAGAAAATTAAATTTTACGACAAAAAATTTTGTGACAAAAAAAATATCGCTTAAAATAATGTTTCACGACCAAAACATAGTGGCTGTTAGATAGATATGAAAATGGGACTTAAGGACTGGCATTAGTCTCTGATTCATGATGACAAAAAAAAATTGGCCGCTGAATTCACGGCATGACATTTTATAATAGATGGAGCGATTGGGAACATAGTAGCAACTATAAGTTAGAACCAAAATATTATAACATGCGAGAGTTTTATGCTATAACAAACTTTACTTTACACTAAAACATATGAGAACTTCATACTATAGCAATTGAAAATAATAAGTTCTAATTAGATTGTTAAACAAAGCCTGAAAATAAATGAGCATTCTTGAAAAGTCAAAGTCTTGCGAACTTGTTGAAAATTACGGTCTAGAAATAGAAGAAGACGGAACAAATGGAAGAGAGAGAATATAAGATCAAGAGAGAAATTAGGAAGAGAAGAAAAGTAATTTTATGAGTTGCTACAAAAAAGATAACTTTTATTTGTGCCATACATTTTGAAACTTAAGATATGTCTTGTAGAATATCTTTGATGTTATACTAGAATTTTTTTTAGAAATCATTAAAGATGGTTAGGCATTCTTGACTCCGGTTCTCAATGTTGGTTACCGAAAACTATTCTCATAGAATATAGTTTATAAAGAAATGGTATTGGATTATTTTTCCTTTTCAAAAAAAAAAATAAAATAGGTAATAACTACGACGGTCGTTGGTATCTAAGAATATTCAGGTAGGTTTTTTAATTATTTTTATTTTTCTCTAGTCTCAATTATACTGGCAATATATCTCTATTTACAGGGAAGTAAATAGCAAGTAAAGAAGACTAATGCAAATAGGAAATAAACTAACAAATAACAGAAACAATCAAATATTTATCACAAATAAGAGAAATAATTTTGGAAAACTCATTAAACTCTAATAAACTATTAGGAAGTACAAAGGTAATACTACTTTTTATTCTTATTCATATTCTTATTCCTGAACATGTTTTTTTTTTTTTTTAGTGAATGATGAGAAGGAACACATAAAAAATATTTAAACATCTCAGCTAACTTGACACCTCCTAACACTCTTATATGATACTAAGTCCCTAAATCAATTCCTCATCAAGTCTCTTGTCTTGGTTTTTTAATAAAATTAAAAGATGAACGGCAGGCCTTTTCACTAGACTGAGACTTTTCAATAAAGTCTAGATGCACTAGTTTTCATCTATCACTATAGACGAACTACCTAATTTTTATCTACCCTACTCTCTTTAATTACCTTTGTGTGTGAAGACCTGGAGAAAGGACCACATGTTTTTGCTTTATTTAATTCCCATCTTTTGTTTTCTTTTAAGGGTTATTCGTGTTATTAATTTCTTATTTACTAACCTTCTAGACATTTTAGTTCTTAAATTTCTAAAATTATGTTATGTTTGAAATTTAGTTTTTTTTTTATAGTTTTAGTTTCCTTAAAAGGATGATTAATTTCCAAATTTCCTCAGAGATAATTACATTCTCAATAGAATAGTAACTTAATTTTTTATAAAAAATAGTTACATCAAATACGAAATGTTATATATAATTTTCAAGAGTCACGTAACAGCAATTAACCTTCGTAAGTTAGCTTTACAAGGAATTAATCTTGAGGAAGAAGTTTCATGGTTCACTTTCCTTTTCAATCCTATTACTTTTTTCTTTGCTGTACTCCTTTGCGGATTAGTAAACCCGCGACTGAAAGTCATATCTTTGAAAAAGCCATATAAATACTAACTAGTGAAAGCCTATATAACAACGACTCTTCTTTTGCAAAAAGTTCCAATCTATAAGGTTCGAGGAAGAGTTGTTTGTAGATTGAAGGCTTCGAGTATGTTAGTTAGATAGAAGGTGAGTGAAGTCGACTTGAAGTAAAATAAAGAGTCTGAAAGCAACTCGTAGAAGGAGTGTAATACCCATGAATTTTAAGTAAAATTAGTTATATTAAGTTTAATTATTAAGCGTGCTAGTGTGATTTTGATATTAATTTTCAATCGTTTAAAATTTTGTTGCATTTGTTACATTTGAAAATTTGATTTTTCGGTTTTTAAATACCAAATGACACTTTGCACCATATTTTTCTATACTTACAAAAATGCCATTGAACCCCTTTATTGTCTCTCTTTCTCTCATCATTTTTCCCTCTCATTCTTGTCACCCTCTCTCTCTATTATTTCTCTTCAAAAATTTCATTTTTCAAGCTCTATTTTTGTTGATTTGAGGCCAAGAAATGAGTTCAAGCTAGAAAGTTTTCTTCAAAACGTTCAAATTTGAGGTTAGCCTTCTTCTCCCAAAATTTGTGATTTTTATTTTGAATCTTCTATGCACATTGTAATCCGAGGCTTGATAAGTTTAGATAACGTTTAATCTAAGTTTGTAGGACATGTTTTATCATAAGATTAAACTTTATTTGAGTAAAAATTGATTTACCTAGGTTTTTACATTTTTCTTAGATTTTCAAATCAATTATGAAATTGTGTTTAAAAATTGGGGATTTTGTTCCTAAAGGATTTAGAACTATTATCTAATGTTTTATGTATGATTTTGGGTCTAGATTTGCATGCAAACAAGTTTAAATTGAGTTTTGAGCTCGGGGAGGCCGAATGTAACGCCCGCCTAATTTGATGTAATGGATAATGTTATGTTAATGACGATGTTATGATATATTTATGACGATATTAAGTGATATACTCTTGATAAGTGCTGTAATATATGATAAATGGTGCTAACCATTTTATTTTAAGTGTTATGACAGGTGACGCTCGCGTGGAATTGATGTGCTCAAATGTTCATGTCATTAATGTTATGTGTTTAATTATATTTTTATGGGCAATTATATGTTATGAATAAATTTTGAGTGTGAAGGCAGTTCGGCAGGCCGAAATGATGTTCTCTGAACGGCAAGCCGATGGTATATCATTGGTAGGCCGGACTTCTGAGATCGGCAGGCCGAACTCCTGAGATCGGCAGGCCGATGACAGCTGACAAGTAGTCAGCAGAAATTTTTACAAAGTTGTGATAAGATGGAATTTATTTTTGGACGTTTTATTCTGATTAAATAGCATATTTATGGATTGATTTCTTTAATTTTGGTAATGAAACGTTTGACTTTTGAATTTATTGAATTTAATGGATAAGTTTTTCCCGTTTTACAAAGGCGATTTATGGCAATTTGAACCATTCTTGGAAGTTCTGATTTTTCTCCCCTTAATCTCCTCTTTCCTACACGAATTTTGGCCCCCCAATTAATCAGAAAATTCTGATTTATTTCAAAGAATGAGAGTTTCATTTTTTATTTTATTTCTCTCTTCTTCACTTGATTTTCTC
>CAMOHE010030247.1:0-26758 GCA_946598075.1 Artocarpus hirsutus | reverse complement strand
GGAAGGAAAATGATATTATTCATGATCGGGGCAGGTGAATATGATATGCTACATTCTCTAGTTTTAGCTATAAACGCCATGACGTGTGTTTTCAAAGTTCAATATGGCTTACGTAAAAAAAAAACTACAAGTCGTCTTAGAGTACGTCTTTTTAACAAAATCACTAAATATTTAATTAACGACGTAACCGAAATGCTTTCTACCGAAAAAAAAAAAAAAATCCGTCTTCCGTGGAACCAGGTCACGCTCAAATCCATCCTTTCTCCACGACCGATGAGAAGCCCTTCATTAATTCCGGCGTCTCTGCTTCCAGAGCTGTCCCTATCCTTCCTTCCTAAACACCTAACTCACTAGGTAAAACGGATTTGATTCTCCTTAAATATTTAGGATTGTTGAGTTTGTGCTTGGATTAATCACAGTTTCTTCTCCTTTCTCTGTTCAAAATTAAGAGATTTTTTTTGAAGCGAAGATTAAGTGATTTTGAATGCAATACCTTTGTTATACTCGAGCATAATAATTCATCGTCTTTGGGTTTTCTAATGATTGATTCAGATTGCACACATCTTTCTCAATAGAAATTCCAAACTATTACAGATGGTAAAGCAAATCATTTGAATGGGATCTTATCGTTGAAGCTTGCAATCAATTTCACCTTCTTCAACCCAAAAAAAAACAAGTGCAATTTTCTCTCTGTAGCTATAGCCGGTGGTTTTGTTTGAAAGAGACGAGCGGTACCTGAAGTTAACACCAATTAAGGCCGTCAGAACAAAATGCATTTAACTAATATGATGTGGCGTCTTTTAATAGGTCACACAAAAAATTGGACAGACTACCCGGGTTCATAACGAAGATATCGCTTGAACAGAACAACATGGCTTTTTTTTTTTTTTTTATTGTTATAAAGACACTAAATTTTGAAGGACATTTCCTTTCCCTCTTTCAATCCCCTGCGGTAACATCAAGCAAAGCACGATAGAGCGTTTGTCAACGTAGTTAAAATGATTAATTGGAACCAAGAATACTATAATATGTGAAAAAAAACACAATAAAAGATAGGTCTATTTTACGATTTTAACATAACGACATATAACTTTCGATATCAGCAAATTTAGAAGTGATCCCCTCGAATAATAGTTGAAAATTCAACTCATAATCAACCAAATAATAATAAAAGAAAGGTCCAAACTAGTTACTCTAGTAATTGGTAATGCATGATATATGTTTTCAATATGGTAGACCAATTAAGGATGTAGCTTCACTGATGTCTTTCTGGTTGTTTTTTTAGTAGTCAACTTGAAAATCTTTTGAGAAGTGCACCTGCTTGCCTCCTTACAATAGTTGAATAACTTCGCACATTTAACCTATAAAACGACAATCGAAGAGTATTTACAAGAGACACTTTTCAAGATATATAAAGAGCTATATAAAGTAGAAGTAATCAAAACAAAGAAATCATAATTTGTACAACCTTGAGAAAGATGTTGGAGTAAGATGGTGACGATAGATACACGCAATCCAAGTTAGTGCTTGATTTCCAATAACGCATCCAATCTTCACTACTCACGGATGACCTGATATTTATTTCCAAGTTCTTGGAGTCCTTGAGATTGTATATCTTGCGAAATAGTGAAGCCTTCAATTGCTTGTGGAGGATCATAGTCTGCACAGGACAAACTCTTAAAAAAAAAAGAAGGTGGGAGAAAAGAATTCCTTTGCCGGGCGCTAGTCAAAGTAGTAAAAAAAAGTGCAAGTGGGCAAGTTGCCAGCAGAGCAATTAAGAGCTTTGTGGTCGTTAACCGGAACAAATGAAGAGAAGCACAACACCCACCGAGCATTTTTGCTTTATATTTAAAACGTATAACTCGCGATCAGAAGTGATGCACTTCCATGACTATACCATTAGATTATAAAAAATACAAGATTTTATATATATATATTTTCTGGTGAATACTCGGTTTTGGCCTAAAAAATATCCACGCTAAATAAGAAAAGTTAAAAAACTTCTAAAAATTGAAAAAATCTAAGAGTTATTAATCAGGTGTTTGACATGGTGGTTAAAACTGTAAATTTAACATGTGAGAGCTGAATACTTTAGCAAAATTTTTTTACGTTTATTATTACATGTGAAAACTTTATATTGTTCTTAACTAAAAAATTTGTTAGAATCAACTAATGTTAAACAAGCGGTAAGTTTTTTCAACAATTTTTTATTTTATTCTTTCTTATACTTAAGTGTGTTTTGACATTTTTGACTTGGTTTGATGGTATAAAATTCACCCTTGTATATTTTGTGGATAAGAGCAAACTAAAAAGAAGAAAGCTTTCCTCTCAAAAAAAAAAAAGAGATAGATTTTAAGTATAAAACTTTGAAAAAAGAAAAGGAAGTATAAAACTAAAAAGAAGAAAGATTATATTATTAGTATAGCCTACCTCATCATGCAGGCCTTGAATAGCCACCCTTAAACCTTTAACGTGGTTCGTTCTGGCAAATAATTCCTCCACCTTATGCAACCAAACAATGCTATGATCCCGGTTAAGGCAAAAATTGAATTCCACTTTTGATAAATTATTTGAAGTGGGAAGAGAATAGAAGGGGCTTTTATTGTTTATGAATTTCACTGAGCGCAAGTTTGGAGCATCAATCACGATCTCTATATGCAGGTTTTGGCAATCTCTGACGACCAACTCTTTCAGACTTTGGCTTGAAATCCTTATATCTTTTGTACTATATATGTCGTAAAGATCCAAAACCTCAAGGGCAACCAATTGTAAAACCTGAGTTTTAAGCCACCAATGATCACCTGCAATGATCACACGTAAAAGAATTTAGAGATTGTCCTCTTTCACTAGTGCCACGCCCTTTCAATTATCATTGCAAATCAACTAAAATATTTTAGTTAATGTGACATTATATATTCACGATAATTAATTATCACCTGATAATCTCATTGTGTGTAATCGTAGTTGCTTCAAACTCTGTTCACAAGCGGCCAACATAATCTGACATTCCTGGGGCGAGCCGGACGCGGAACTACATGAGAAGTGTTGAAGGCTTGGCACTTGTATTACCGCCTGAATGGCAATGAAGGAGCAACGATAGAAAGATAAACTTTTCAGCCTAACATGACTTAAAACCTCAGGAAGTGCACCATCTGATTCGCGGAGACTGAAGTTCTCCAGCAAAGGAGAGCTAGAAAGTAATATCCGAAGCGTAGTCGCAGTGAAAAATGTCTGTACCAAATTTATGTTTTTGAGAGCGGGAAAGTAGATTTTGTTATTGGGGAAAAAAATACTTGAGAGGACATTGTGTCCTGATAAAGTCAATGTAGTCAGTGAGTTTGAGCCAAAAATGGTGGGAGGGAAAGCAATGAAGTACGGCAGCCTGTAGTGGTCGGGAGACTTGATGGAGATTTGTAGGTGTTTGAGATTGGTTGATCTAGCAGCCAAAGCTAGCCACCTATCCATTAAGTTGCTGAGGTTCACGTCGTACCTCAAACTGAATTTTTGGATAATGATTTCTGATCTACGGGCGTAGCTTTGAAGAGAAATCTCGAGAAAATTCGTGAATTGTTCAAAGGAGGTGAAGTGGTGTTGCAAATCCAGATCCACGGTGGGCCGTGAATCCCATGCGCTCTTCCATGACTTGCAAACACCGCTTGTTCGAGCTGCATCCTTCGTGGGAAGAAGGTTTAGTATGCGGTGAATGACGTCTTCACAAAGCAAATCCATATTCAACTTCCTGGATATTTGTTCTCAATTTCCACTATATATAATTTGCAGCTCTGAACTTAAGTATCGGCATTTCCATTTTTGTTAGTTGTTTTTTTTTTAAAAAAAAAGTTGTTAGTTGTGTTTTATATTATTGTGATTTTTCTTTTTTTTGAAAATTACTTCTAAGTGTTTCATTATCTCTATTGAAATTTGAATGAATCTTCTAATTAGATATTTTATTTGGTAGTTTAGCTTTCACTGTGTTTAGGGGATATAAAAAAGTTAGTTAGGATTCGTAGCTAAAATACAGGGTGAATAGCTGCTAATGGATAGATTTCGTATGTGTCGATTAAAAAAAAAAAACTGAAAAACTTTTTGATATATATTTCGTAAATGGAGCTCAAAACTCACTCAAATTAGTATATGTCATATTATTATCGTTTTCTGTTGTACCAAAAAAAATTAATGCTTATCTGTTTAGAATTAGAATAAATAAAAGCAACCACTCTGATTTCCTTTTCCAAAATGCATTTTCCATTCTAGAAGTCAATAATGTTAGAATTTCCAGACACATCTATCCAATTTATAGAGTATTTCGTAAAACAGGTTAAAACTAAAAATTTTACTTTAAAAACCATTACATATGAAAGATTTATTTTTTAATATAACTGTTAAAGGTTTGCATTGAAGTACTTGTCAAAAACTCTATTAATAAATCTACTGGTTATGAGGCGAAAATCCCCTTTTGCAAGAAACTAGGAGGGAAAAAAAAATTGGAGAATGGAGGAGCTACCCTACTTCCACTCCGCCGTTTTCACGGAGGAGGAGCCAACCCTCTCCCACTCCACCGTGAAAATGAAGGAGAAGCCAGATTCTCAATGGTACTTTCGTGAACATTTGGCAACCACATTGGCGACCATTTACATGAACAAAAGAAATTAAAAAAAAAAAAAAAAATTTACAATAGCAGTACCCATTTTGTCTACACAAGCTGTGACAATACCCCTTTTATTGGACTATAACCAATGGGTAAAATCGAAAAAATTAACCCTTTTTCTTTACCGTAACTTAGGTTATGCAACTCGACGGCGGCAGGTACGACGCCGCTCCTCCTCTCCCTCTTCTAGCGGCGATGGGTTTTGTTCAAACCAGAGCAATTATTTTTCAGTATATTGTATTTTTCATTTGTGTTGACTTTAATTAATTTATGAAAGAATTGAAAATTCATGTGAAGTATTAACGGGTTTAGGTTTTCATTTTCCTAGATGCAAATGGGAAGGAAAGAGGAAAAAGAAGATGACACAATTTTGATTAATTTTTTCGGAGTTTTTTTAAGATAAATATCAATTTATTTAAGAGTATTTTAATCTTTTTTAAAAAAAAAACATGTGAACAACACGTGATGAAAAGCCGTAAAAAACTAAACTGTTAAGTTATGAACAATCTCAGTTATAAACAGTAAAAAGTTCTTACATGCTATAGTAAAAAAAAAAAAACAAATTTGTTACAGTAAAAAGTTCTCACATGCTACAGTAAAAGTGGTTCCCACTACTGGTTCCCACCACTCTCCAAAACACCCTATAAATCAGTCTTTTTATATTTAAATTGAAAAGTTAAAGTCAGTTTAGCTAAAAACAAAATAGGAATCAAATAAGTATTTATACAATTTGTCTATTTTAAACTTGTTAAATCTAAAATTGTCTACTCCTAAATAATATATTTTTAAAATTTTGATAATCTATAACGGCCATTATGCCCTAGTATATAATTTAAGGGGCTTTTTTTTTTTTTTTCCTTTTGGACGTTGTTATATATTTCTATATTTTTAGTAGTATGGTTCATCATGCAACAAAGCATACCAAAATTATATGTGAATTAATATCAACAGCTTGTCATATTTTTCCTTAATTGCACTCATTTATTCACGCCGTTGCTGATAATTATGCACTGTTATATATTTAGGGCTCATTTTTTGTTTCCATAATTGTTCACATTTTAATTTATTGTTGACTTTGTGTGATTAGTTTTCCATGTATAATATGTCATTTACCAATTTTGTTCTTTTTTCCATCAATTTTAATATAGTCAAATCATTATCATAACCACAAATATTGATTGTTTTATATTGAAAATGTTTTGACAAACTAAATATATGCTGTTTGTACTATTTTTATTTTTTACAATGGCTTCGTATTTACCGTAATGATACTATGACATTATTCTAAATTACAAGTTGCAATACGTTTTTATTGTAATTTCATGTTTCTTTTGGCAATGAAAACTTTTTGACAGATCTTATAGCGTTATTTGCTGGCAATGGAGTTTTACTTAATTTTTATACTATTTTCATTCGTTCTGATGATGACGTCTTTTTTAGAATAATAAAATATAAAATTATGAATAGTTGCATTTATGTTTATAATGAATAGTTCTTTACAATAATAAATATAATAAAAGCTGATTTGGAAGCAGGACGAGTCTTTTTCTGGGTTTTGGCAGGGGTCTTATTCCTTTTTTTTAAAATTTATAATGAATTTTACAATTGGTAATTCATTATTTTTTTTTATGTTTTCTGATTTAAACATTTATTATCTTTTTAATTTGTTGATATATTAAATATGTATTTGACTTTCATATTTTCAGAAGGAAACAATTGGTAATTTATTAATTTGTTTTTTTAATTTATTTATGTTTTCTTATGTATTATCATTTTAATTTGTTTCATTATTTAAGGTTATAATAGTTTTATAAATATCAATATAGAATTTTCTGTAATTAAATCACGTTGTGGACAATTTTAGAATATATGCACCACGCTTGTGTAAATAACGCAAGAATCGAATGACAACTTTTGAGAACTTGAGATTAACCCAAAGGATAAAAGATAAATTCAGGGGCCCACAAAGGCCTAAAGAAGGTGAATTGGGCCGTGTCCAAAATTCACAAGCTCCCAAACGATTCTATAGGCTTCTCCGTCTCCCTCAGCCCATTTCAAGAAGAACCGAACCACCTCCAACTTTCCACCAGCCGCCAAATGCAAAGGCGTCAACAAATCCAACGGCAGCGATTGGCCCAAAACCATCACGAAACAATCGAACCTATCGATTGTTCCAGAATCGTACACGTGGCACACCTAACCCCCTCTCTCTTCTGCGCCTCCCCGGAAACCCTATTTTAGTTTTCTCTCCACCTTCCTCTCCTCTTATCCCCTCAGGCTCAGTACCCTTTCACCACACACCAAAAACTTCATCTTCTTCTTCGTTTTTCTCCAAATTAGGGTTAGGTTCTGGCCAGTTCCAAATTCAGTAAAAGGCAATACCAATGGCTTCCTCTACAGCTCAGATAAACGTGCTCGGCGTTGCGCCTGGCTCTTCTTCTTCTTCTTTCAGGAAGCACAATTTCAGAAACCCTAGAACGGTCTGCCTAGGACAGAGGCTTGGGAGTACGGCGTCGTTTCCTCGGTCGGCGGTCTTGAGGACGGGGAGCAGCAACGGTGTTAGGAGAGTGGGACCCCTACGGGTGGTGAGCGAGAAGGTGGTGGGGATCGATTTGGGGACGACGAACTCGGCGGTCGGGGCTATGGAGGGAGGGAAGCCGACGATAGTCACGAACGCCGAGGGACAAAGGACGACGCCGTCGGTGGTGGCTTACACCAAGAACGGCGACAGGCTTGTCGGCCAGATCGCTAAGAGGCAGGCTGTCGTCAACCCTGAGAATACCTTCTTCTCCGTCAAGAGGTTCATCGGAAGGAAGATGTCCGAGGTCGACGAGGAGTCCAAGCAAGTCTCCTACAAAGTCGTTAGGGACGAGAATGGAAACGTCAAGCTCGATTGCCCTGCCATTGGCAAGCAGTTTGCGGCCGAAGAAATTTCTGCTCAGGTGTGTTGTCTAATTTTGTTTAAAGTTTAGTTCTTTTGCTGCTTCTGGGATTGAATGAAGAATATATGCTTTTGATACTATTTCTGTTTCTTTATGTTGATTTAATGTCAAATTGAAGCTGAAATATTAGATTTTTAATAGGGATTTGTTGCTTTTTGCTGGTTTAGTTGGTTGGAGATTCTAATCCCTAGACGGTTGGACCATTTATTGTTCTAATATTGAATTGGAGGACTAGTTTATGGTATAACTTTATGAAACATTCTGGTAGCGTTGTCTTTTGTGTAAAGTGGTTTTAGATATGCGAAATAATTTATTATCAATTATCATTATCTGTTCTGATTTCATTAGAATCAGCTTTCTGCTGTAGTTATCTTTTCCCAAATAGTGGTTAATTACCGAAAGCTAATTGTTTTACTCTTTCATCAGTATTGTTGATCTCTCATATACATACATACATACATATATATATATATATATATATATATATATAAAATCTTAACTTTGTCTCTGATATAGGTTTTGAGAAAGCTTGTGGATGATGCTTCGAAGTTTTTGAATGACAAAGTGACTAAAGCGGTTGTCACCGTGCCAGCATACTTCAATGACTCTCAAAGAACAGCAACAAAAGACGCTGGTCGGATTGCCGGTTTAGATGTTCTTCGTATTATTAACGAACCAACTGCTGCTTCATTGGCCTATGGGTTTGAGAAGAAGAACAACGAGACGATCTTGGTTTTTGACCTTGGAGGTGGCACTTTTGATGTTTCAGGTAGCAACGCCGTTTATTTTGATTAGTAACTGCATGATTTAACTATTTTGAAATATTTCCTTCACTCTTATAACTGTTTATAATGAGATCACTGTTGCTCTATGTCAAGAAATTTGACTGACCTTGTCCCTTGTTCCAGTTCTGGAGGTCGGTGATGGAGTGTTTGAAGTGCTGTCCACTTCTGGAGATACGCATTTGGGTGGAGATGACTTTGACAAGGTATTTTCTTTTAACTCAACTATAGGGCTTCTAGTTCAATCTTTTCTTTCCCTTTCCCCAATCCTTTTGTTTGTTGGTGCCTGGTGGAAAATCTGAGTAGATAAACACTGGTACCTAACTATTACAAAGTCCATGCAGAGGATTGTTGATTGGCTAGCTGCAGACTTCAAACGAGATGAAGGAATAGACCTTTTGAAGGACAAACAAGCTCTTCAGAGGCTGACAGAGACAGCTGAGAAGGCCAAAATGGAATTGTCATCTTTGACTCAGACAAACATTAGGTATGTTGATCAGACTCTAGGAATTCTCTTTGATTTTTTTCCCTCTGTCTTGGCACAAAACAGATTCTGGAATTTCACCGACAATTTTTGGTGTCTTGCAGTTTGCCATTCATCACTGCCACTGCTGATGGCCCCAAACACATTGAGACCACCCTCACCAGGGCTAAGTTTGAGGAACTTTGCTCAGATCTCCTTGACAGGTATCTATTTTTGTGTTAAGCTTACTGTGATGACCTTTATTATTATGTTTTGAATTCCTGTTCTTTGCATTCACTGCTTACGAAACAAAACACTGTGGGCTTCTGGTTTTAAGTGTAAATTTTTTTGACCTGAAATTATCTTATCAGGCTAAGAACGCCAGTGGAAAATTCCTTGAGGGATGCGAAACTCTCCTTCAAAGATCTAGATGAAGTAATCCTTGTTGGTGGGTCGACACGTATCCCTGCTGTTCAAGAGCTTGTGAGGAAGCTGACCGGGAAGGAACCTAACGTCACAGTCAATCCTGATGAAGTTGTTGCTTTGGGCGCTGCAGTTCAGGTGAGTTTGCGATTAACAACTTGTTACATCGTTGGCTTCATGGTTATTAAATTTTTATGTAGAAAAATCAATTAGATAACTGAACTAACGTTTTAAATATGATTTAAAGGGAGTGATATTGCTTTGCATTGCTTGCATGTGATATATGTTAACTTCGTACTTTTTTTTTTTGCTTTGTTTTTTTATTTTTTTATTTTATAATTCTAGGCTGGTGTGTTGGCTGGAGATGTTAGTGACATTGTGCTTTTGGACGTAACCCCATTGTCGCTGGGTTTGGAGACCCTTGGTGGCGTCATGACGAAGATCATCCCAAGAAACACTACCCTGCCTACCTCAAAGTCAGAGGTGTTCTCTACAGCTGCAGATGGCCAGACAAGTGTGGAGATTAACGTTCTTCAGGGAGAGAGAGAATTTGTCAGGGACAACAAGTCCCTTGGCAGCTTCCGGTTGGATGGTATCCCACCTGCACCACGTGGGGTTCCTCAGATTGAGGTCAAATTTGACATCGATGCTAATGGTATTCTCTCTGTCATGGCTGTTGACAAGGGTACTGGGAAAAAGCAAGACATTACGATCACCGGAGCCAGCACATTGCCCAGTGATGAGGTATTTTTCTTGTGTTTCTTACTGCAAGACAGATGTATTTCTTCTTAGTCTTTAGGATGAGAAAATTGATTAAGTGCAGGCTTGATACTTGTATTTTAGGCCTTTCTCGTCGTAGCATGAGTAAATAATATGAAAAATTTACAGGTGGATAGAATGGTCAAGGAAGCAGAGAGGTTTGCAAAGGAAGATAAGGAGAAGAGAGATGCAATTGACACAAAGAACCAGGCTGATTCAGTTGTCTACCAGACAGAGAAGCAGCTGAAGGAGCTGGGAGACAAGGTTCCTGGTGCAGTTAAAGAAAAGGTTGAGGCGAAACTTGGAGAGCTCAAGGAAGCCATCTCAGGAGGCTCTGCCCAGGCTATTAAGGATGCCATGGCGGCTCTCAACCAGGAAGTTATGCAGCTCGGTCAGTCCCTCTACAACCAGCCTGGTACTGCTTCCGGTGCAGGGCCAGCACCTGGTGGTGAAACCAGAGCCTCAGACTCGTCCTCATCCTCATCCAAGGGACCCGATGGAGATGTCATTGATGCAGATTTCACGGACAGCAAGTGAGCTGGCCAGATAGTTCTATCCTTAGATTTTTTTTTTTTTTTTCCTTTGATTTTTCTTTGTTTAGTAAATGTTTATAGAAGTGGCTTTTTGCGGGGATTTTGGATTCTGTTTTTCGGCTTTTACTTTTTCGGGTCATTTTTGTTTTCGTGGAGAAACGAGAAAGGATGCTGTTTAGGTTCAAAAATAGGGGACGAGTTGAAGAAGCCATATATGATCAGGAGACGATGCCCCATGAAAGCATAAATGAAGGGGCTTAGGATTGAAGCTAAGCACATTGTTCCAAATATTAAACAGACATATATAGTCATATGTTGATTTTGACCTGATAAAATATTCATGGGGTTTCTATTCCCTGTATTATTATTATTATTATTATTATTATTGAATGAGGGTGACAATGATATTACACTAAAATCCCTTTTTTTGCATTAGCGTTTAGTTTTTAAATTTCGTTAAACTCAGATATATAATTGGAAAGTAGTGATATCATTTATTGGGAAAATCTGGCAATGGTGCCTGTATAAGGTGTAAACTTATCAAATGATATCTGCAAACTAGTGCAATAGTGCCTGTATATAATTAGCAATAGATGTTCCCTTAACCAATTGCCGAAATGATAACTATCTTAAACTTACAGACTATACAGTATTAGCTAGATTATTAATTAGAAAAAAAGCTTTTCAATCCCATGGATTTGAATGCCGGCAAGTCTCACCATTTATACTTAGTAGGATTATAATTTTGTAGGGTTTAAAAGTGTATTTATACGACCAGTTTGTTTCGAAAATTTATTAGAGTTATTATTTTCAAATTTAGATTCAAGTATTAAGAATTCTTTAGATACGTATTTGTTTTCTTCAAAATTTGAATCCTTTGAGTATCAAGAATCTAAGTTTTGAGGGTTCTGACTTCTCTTAAATTTTTGATACTCGGATATCTCTGTTACAGTAAAAACTAAAATTTTCTCTCTTATATTTGAAGAAAAAAATTCATAACTTCTTCATTTGTTATTCAATTGAGATGATTCTTTTTTCATTGTGTTCCTAGTGAAGAGATGAATAAATTAAGATCCATATTGTATATTTTTTAAGATCATTAACAGGAAGATTTTATTATATTTGTTGATAAATCAAAAACTATTTTTATTATCTTTTCAAACACAAATTTCAATTTTATTTCATACTCCGATTAAAACTTCAATGCACATTTAAATGTTCATTCAGATAATAATTCAAATTACTAACTCAAATCTTAATTCAAATTATACTAACTCAAATCAAATCATTAATTAGAATCTGTTTACCAAACGGATCATAATAATTAGGCTGTGATTGTTGTCTCTCTTTAGTAATAAAGAAAATGACCACCCACAATAAAATATGGCCGGAATGTTTACCGGGTGTTTTGACAGTTCCTACCACAAACTCAGTTATGAACAGTATAAAGTTCTCACATGCTACAGTAACAATAAAAAAAAATTGCTACAGTATAAAACTCTCACATGCTATTGTAAAAGTGGTTCTCACCACTAGTTCCCACTACCTTCCAAACACCCCCTTAGAAATTTCTAGAATGGCCGTCACTGACTGCTCTTTGATTCCTAAATCTATCCTCATATGTAATGCTCTTTGCCTTAAAATTTGAATGAGCTGTTAAGGATGAACGAAAAAAGTACCAAATCTATTTAGCAAGGCGTTTGATGCAAGAACAGGGATAATATCGGAGACGGAGTAGTGAATGCTGTGGCGTAGTTTGAACTTGAGTGTGATGAATATTGAATTTGACACGATAAATACCTCTTTCGTTTTCTCTATCTCATTTATCTATCTGAAAGATAACTGCAGGCAATAGCTCTAATATTTCCACTAAAAACATATTTTTGTTTCCTGATTTGCACATATTAACACTTTCCCGATTATCTTTAATTCGACAATGGTCCCTCATTATTGTTGTTGTTATTGTTATTGTTATTATTATTTTGAATTTGATATTTACAGTGGCTTACAAAACCAAAGTTATGTTGACAATATATAACTCAATTAAAATCAAAATAGAAATCGATAGAGAGATTATCAGGTCCCATTTTCTTCTTTTTTTTAATATAAATACATTTATATACACAAACTTAATTAGAGTGTTTTTTTTCTTTCATTGAAATCACCACGGATTTGATTACTCAATTGCCACAACACCTGATTCACAGAATATTGTATCTGCTTCCCTTAAAGGAAGCAACTCGAACATACATCCTTTCAAAGTCATGGAAAAGCGCATAAGATTCACGATCTAGACTATATCTAGATCCACAGATCATCAGCCCCGAAGACAGAGTACGACGAGTACTGCATGGAAAAACGCTACGTTCAACAAGGTCTTTCTGGAGTGGAAAACAATCATGAGTATGACCACCGTATATTGGCCTTAATCAAGGAGTGGATACGCTAGTATGTGTCGCAGGTAACAAACCCATGGAGCTAGAGATCATGGCTCGTAATGCCTTCACTCTGAATCTGTGTGCTTCAAACACTAGACTAACCACATTAAATTTGTGTGAATGCACCGTGCTTGGGAATCTTTCTGAAAATACCAAGTTCCCAAGCCTCCAAAATCTCCTCTTGAAAAATACAACACTAAATTCCCACATTATCTATAAAACATTGCTCTCTATCTCTCCCTTCCTTGAGAGCTTGAGTCTCATTGCATGCGATGGGCTAGAAAGTCTTGATGCTTAGGCTTAGTTTGGATCACAAACGTCACGATCCATTCCTGTGACTCTCTCAAAAGGGTCAACATAAAAGCACCGAATCTCCGCGATTTTATGTTTGTTGGCTTGTCAATATTGAAGAGGCCTTACAAGTGTGAGGCTAAGTTAGCCGCTTGTGATTGCACAGAATTAGACTCTCGAATAACAAATGGCTTCAAACTATGATTTTTAGGTTTCTTTCCCTAGAGGTCTTGGATATTTTCAAGGTTTATGATGCTAATAAGAAAGCTAAAAAGATTTCCAACCCAAGCATAAGTAAATTAGTCATGAGAAGTTGTACAAGCTTCAATGAGAACACCATGATGTATGCTCCGAACTTGCGTTATGTCAAGTTCATGGACAACAAATGTCCATTCTATTCTCTTCCCACATCAAATAATTTATCACGAGTACACTTCACTCTCAACCTTGAAAAAGAACGTTTTATTCCTCTTTGGTTGCCCAAATTGGGGGAATCATTGTCCAAAACCAATCATAATAATGATATGAGCATGAATATTGCATGCAGGCAGTGGTACAATCAGGTATGTATATGTTTAGCCTTGGTTGTTATTGTATTGTTTTTTTTTTTTCCTAATTTAATTGTCATTATTTTCTGATTATGGCCTCTTTTATTTGCGTTATAATTATAATCATACACATTGTGGTTTTGCACACAATTGTTTGATTTGTTTGATCCTCAATGAGGATTTTCACTTTCAGTTATTTACTCTTGAACAACCTTGAGTATGTGAATTCTATTTTGGAAGTAACTATTAATTTATCGTTGAGATGTGAAGATTGGGCACAATCATGTGCATTCAAACGCAGAATTATTCTCTATTAGGATGCGATTTCTATAGCATCATCATCGTCTCTGTACTACAACAACTTCATCAAGGTACTACTTGCACATTCTTCTTTTTTTTTTTTTAAATTTAATTTCACTCAATGAACGCCAATTCTAATATCTCAAATTTTGTACAAACTTTTGAATTGTTATTAATTCAATGGTAAATGCAACTTATCACTATCGTAATCTTTAAAACACCTACCAATAAAAATTTGCCAACTTATAAATTGAAAAATAAGTCGGGATTGAAATTGATATCCCTAGGATTATGAAAGTTTATTACCCTAGTTCTGTTATTCTAATATTAAACGTTTTTCACTCCTTGCTTTAGGACTTTTATGGGAGCCTACGTAGATGGAGGAGGACCGTGAGGTGCTGCCCAAATGGACGAATAAAATGTCGGAAGCACGCCTTGAAGGACAACATTCCAATTGAGAACCTAAATTGTGAAGAAGACATTAATATTGGCTACATCAATGGTGCTCTTTTAAAGCATATCAAGCATTATCATACAGTCTGACAAGAATTAACTTACAATACTGCAACAAAAGGTGTTGATGCTAATTTTCTAAATGTTTTCAAGAATTCAACTAATAACAAGTAAATACAAAAATTTAACATATGCTATAATTGGTGCGAAATTTGCATATATGCCAAGTCTACAATAGTTATTGTTGTTTTTGTGTGTTGTCTTTTTTTTTTTTTCTAATTTTTATTGTTGTGGAAAAACAAAAAAGGATGCTGATTAGATTCAGAAAATAGCCGATGAATTGACGAAGTTATATATGATCAGTAGATGATGCCGCATGTAAGCATCGATGTTAGGATTTTGTATTAAAGCCTACGCACCTTGTCACAAATATATTTAAACAAAGACATGTATTCTTGTGGTGAGTTTGATATTATAATTAATATTCATTGGGTTTTTAGTCTTGGCATTGTTCTCTATTTTTTATGTTTTTTTTTTTTTTGGAAAAGGTCTCAATAATTTACACCAATGGCTGCTCAACTCTTTAATAAGTGGCATTTTTATCCTTTTTTTAAAATTTTTTTGGCAAAATAACCTTTACCCATTAAAAACCCAAACGAAAACATTTACATGCTCATCATGTGACCTAATTTCAAGGGGGCATGATAGCAAAAAAAAAAAAAAGGTAAAATCATATAATCTATTGACAAAAATTAAAATAATAAAACAAACACAAAAACAAAAGGCAACCAAAAAAGCCAAAAACCCCAAAATAATAATAATAATAATAATAAAATAAAACCTCAACAGTTGGGAATTTTTGGGCCCTCAAATCACCGTTAGATGGACCTGTCCACTCGGATATGCAAACGTAATTAGAATTAAATGAAGGAAAATAAAGCAAGAATAAAGAACACGCCAAATTTATAGTGGTTCACTCTGTTAATGAAGAGCTACGTCCACTATAGTTCACTATCTGGTATTCTGTGTACAAATTACAGTATTACAAGGAAACTAGGACGAAAGTAAACATGCCGAGTTTTCTGTCTTTTTCTGTATATCTTTTTGTATATGTTTCTGTATATGTCCTTCGAAGCCACCTCTCCGCTATATATATACTATGGAATTGAAACGTGGTCTTTAACCGTCAGATGGAGTTGAGTTGTGCTTCGCAGGTAACTGTGATACTAGGATACGTGTCGGTAGATGATTTGCTGCAGAATCCACTACTTCCTCATATTCCGGTCCTATACTCAACGTGCGTTAAACGTTAGAACGTGCTATCCGTCGAACCGATACGAATGATCCGGTCGAGCGGTTCCTCAAACGATCTGGACGAGCAGTACCCTAAATGAATCGAATAGTCGGTTTGGGAAGCCAATCCCAACTATCGAATCGAATAATCAATTCGATCGTGCGACCCGTTCGAGTCGCTCGATCAACATTGTTGGGCCGCCAGGGCCCACAGTCAATTTGGGCCTGTCCGAATTGTACCCCAACAATAACTATTACTAAAAAGCAGGGATTCATTTGGTTTAGTGGTTGGCCCATGGACTACTTCAAAGGGTGTTTGGAAGGGTGGTGGGAACCAGTGGTTATAACTATTTTTACTGTAGCATGTGAAAGCTTTACATTGTAGCAATTTTTTTATTTATTACTGTAGCATGTGAGAGCTTTACACTGTTCATAACTGAGTTTGTGATGGAAAGTACGGTTTCCACCACTTAGCCAAACATGGGGTTCGACTCACTCTCTTGACCCTCTCTGTGCGGAGGCTGAAGCAGTTCATCTACAATAGTGCCTGTGTGAGATATTCCCTCGTAATATGATATCTGCAGGTATATAATCAGCAATAGATGTTCCCTTATATTTATAGAGAACAGTAACCAATTGCGAAATGATATCTATTTTATGTTTCGTTTGTTGTGTGGGTTTAATATGATGTGATTTAAAACTTTATAGTTTGATCTGTAAGTTTTAAACTGTTGATTTTAAACGGAGTTTTGAATTGACGTTTGGAATATAAAATCTTAAACAAACAAATCAATGAGAAAATTACATATTATACTACAGTTAGAAAATTTAATGTCGCATTATAATTCATATTACATGTTAAGTTATATCACAAATAAACATGTGTGGTATTTATAAAATATAAATTTTAAAAGATCGTATTTATAAAAATTGCCCTAAATTGATACCATTTAAATTGGCGTTTGGATGCGACAATTAGGAGTGTGTTGTAAAAGATAATTTAGAAACAAATTTTTAACCTGTATTTAAAAGTAAAACTAATGATATTATACATTGATTAACAAATTATAATACATTGATTAACAAATTAATTATAAAATAGAATTTGGTAAAACGTGCCAGGAGGTTCTCGTGGGGAAAAAGGTTGAAACGGTGTATAACGGGGTCAATTTGATAAATATAGCTTTTGCAGAACCGCTTCTTTGTGGAAAATTTTGAAATCTGACATTTTTAGGAAATAGAAAGAGAGAGAGGAGAGAGAAAGAGGCACGGGGAGAGAAACGGACGAGTGTGAAACATAAAGTGAACGAAGAGAGAAATAGTTGGGTGATAAGATTTTTTGTAGGGAAATTTGAATACGTTATATGTCAAAAATTTGAAATCCACCACTTTTGAGAGATTGAAAGAGAGAGAGGAGAGAGAAAGAGGCACGAGGAGGGAAAGGGACAAGTGTGTAATATAAAGTGAGGGAAGAGAAGAAGAGATGGATGATGAGATTGTTTGTAGAGAAATTTGAACGTTTTAAATGTTAAAAGTGGTATAAATAAAAGGTTTGAAAGAAAAAAGTCAATATATTGTGATTCTAAAAAAGTCTAATTTTCTCATACAAGTAAGCGGTGCAAAGTTTCATGATGGGTGGTTGGGCTCGTTTACAAAAGGGCCCTTAATGTTTGAACCGAAAACAGGCTGGACAGTTTGAACGGGCTGAAATGCTACATCAAATTTCGGTTTAAAACAGGCTGGACAGTTTGAACGGGCAGATCCATCACCAAAGAGAGGTTGAATATTAACTATACAGGATACAAGGGGTACTAAAAATTTGGTCCAATTATATTTATTGAATTAAAATATAACTTTAATTTGTAAAAATTTTATAAATTTCTCATAATAATATCATTAACATTATTTATATGTAATTATATAGTATAAAATGTAATATCATTAAGATAATTACTATATTATTAAGGACATTTTAAAAATATTTTGAATATTGTGTTAGATTTTTATTTCATAACAATGATTTGGACACATATTGTAATTTTTTCCAGGATATAATAATAATAATAATAATAAAGCCCACAGGGTTTAAACACTGGTAAGTCTTACCATTTTTACGTAACGGGATTATAATTTCGAAAAGTTTAGGAGTACGCTTAGGGTTAATTAGGCTGTGATTGTTGTCTCTCTATAGTACTAAAGAAAACGTCCACCCATAATTAACTATGGCAGGAGTTTTCAGAAATTTGTAGAATGGTCATTCTTAATCATTTACTCCTCTTCCATTGTCAACATAGGGATAGATCATATATGCATGATCCTTATATCTTGCTATGATCAAGTTCAATTTTGTCGGTCGAAAATGTGGTTTTGAGGAGATGGGACAGAGCAGCGAAAAATGAAAAAAGGGGCCAAGGGTGTTATTGGCCTGAGATTACAAGTGGAAACTACAAAGGCATTACACACGAATATGATCATGCATATTCTAGAAAGGAGAAATCACTATATACAAAAATAACATGCCATTCATGTGCAACAATAATATTAAATGACGTGTCATTTTTGTAAAAATTGCTTGTAGACGTTAGATCTACAATAAAATACAAAATGTATTAATCCAAATTATCGTGTTCTTTCAAATGAATTTGGGTCCTTAAATTACCGTTATTTAGATTTGTTAGCTTCAAAGGAAACTAGTTAGACCAATTACAGTGTAAACGATCAACAAATTAAATCAAAATGAAATGAGATAACGCTGAAGCAATAAAAGATACCACACGCAGATTTTTATAGTGGTTCACTCTATGAAAAAGAGCTACATCTACTATTCTTCACTATGTAAAAAGTTAAAAGGTACAGATTACAAGGATGAAAGAAAAATGAAGAGGAATTTTGGCAAAGCTTCTGTATAATGTTTTTTTCGTATGTACAATTGCAGACGGTATCTCCTTATATAGAGAATAGGGTAAGTCGTGGCTTCTAACCAATTGGCGGAATGGAGTGATGACGCTGGAGGTAACCGCAATAGTGGGACACACGTCGGTCCATGATAGGCCTCAAGAATCATGCTCTCCCCACATTTCAATTCATGGTTAGACGTGCTTA
This sequence comes from Artocarpus hirsutus, assembly GCA_946598075.1. Classification (NCBI taxonomy): domain Eukaryota; kingdom Viridiplantae; phylum Streptophyta; class Magnoliopsida; order Rosales; family Moraceae; genus Artocarpus; species Artocarpus hirsutus. The sequence continues at coordinate 7,783 of CAMOHE010030247.1, read as the reverse complement.
TAACTGTCAGTTCATGCCGATCGACTCCATCGAATGAATACGTGGGAAACAAACCTGGACACAAACCTTTAATAACAAAATGTTATCTGAATAATACATATCAATTACATACGGGATCGAACCGATCGATCCCATCGAAGCCTTAATTTCATTTACGCATGTTAATCTTATGTTGAATAGCGGAGTCGCTCAGTTTTGTTCGACTCGCTCTAACCACAACAATGGGTCGTCTTTTTGTGCCTTTAGATAATTTAGACCTAACCAAATTGTACCCCAACATTGCTCCCAATTAATTAATGGTAAATCGTTGTTCATAAATGATATGTTGTTTCGTAATAAGTGCTCCTCATCATAGAAACGACGTGTTGTTATTCACTTACAAATGGCTTGTTGCTAAAATAAAAATATATTAACGTTAAAGGGCTTTAAGAATTATACCTCTTAATTTTTTTGTGTTTTGATGAGTTACCTCCTAAACTTTAATTTTTTTTCAGTTAAACCTCTTAAATTTTTCAAAGTGTTGCAATTTGATTCATGTTAATTACAATAAATTGTAATAACAACAACAACAATAATAAACAAAAACTTGTATTTTTGGTGGTTCATTGCCTCTAATAATGTCATTTTTTTAACTTATCACAATTTATTATAGTTTACATTAAAAATGAAGGCATGTCATATTTTCGTAATCATATTTCAATTTGTCATATGTTATTTCACTTGGGCTATTGTTCTCAAATCTCTTTTGTAAGAGTATTGGTCAGTTTTTATGCAAAATAATGAATTAACCGCATATCTTTATGACTTTCCTACGCTAAAAATATTCACAACTTGGACCCCTTTTATGCAGTTACAAAACTCTTGTGGTATGATTTTTACCATGGCGATGCAAAGATGCGACCTTTGTAGGTCAATGAAGAATACCCACAATAGAGAGTCATCAACCCATCACATAATAAATCATAACCTTTCTAATATATAAAACTGATGAAGCTTGTACCACTCAGAGTTACTCTCTCTCGCTTCTCTCTTTCTCTAAGTAATCTTGATATGGTATCAAAGCCTCCTATGGGTTTGGTAATTAGAACCAATTCTTGACAAGTTCTTTTCCCCTAGCCCCAAAACTCGCAATACATATAGGTCATTTGGAAAATGGTTAGAACCGTTAGTTGTAATTGTAAATAGTGTAAAAAAATAAAAAATTGTTACAATATACGGTTCTTAAACAAAAATTGTTGATTCTAACCGTTCTTTCAAACGGCCTATAAAAAACTTGTGTTTGGACAACATTAAATAACAAACATTATGATATCAAAGAACACCACCATTAGACTCACTGCTAGCCATGTACAACAAATACAAATAGTTATACAGCTGAAAGGAAAACAAGAATGAAGAATCATTTATACAATATCGTTTCTTCATATTTTAGTCTATCTGTTACATCACTCCCATAATTTCCTTCTAGGACTGTGAGGAAGACTTTCTGCTCTATCAATATGACAAGGAGAACTATGGATGGGAAAATCGTCAAATTCTCCACTCCCTTTATGCTGTCTTATGCTTGTGTTGTAGTAATCAAGGCCGTGGCCCGATAAGCCCCTTCTTAACTCGACCCTACCTAAAGTCGACAATGGTGGAGAAGCCATCCGTTCATTCCCAAGGGCCTTTTGAACATCAAGGAGAGGCCTATGATGCTGGTAAGCATGATGATGGTGGTGGTGTTGTTGGGGGCTTTGGTGGAGAGGCTTTGGAAGGTAAAGGCTAGGAGAGCTTTGCACTCTATGCATATTAAGCCCCCCGCTACTAATACTACTACTGCCTATGTAACAAGGCGGCAATGTATCGAAGGCTGTAGGTTCGACAGAATGGAGCTTTGAAGAATTAGAGGTCGGTGAAGAGCATCCAGAGGAGACGTTGAAGATTGGAGGGTTTGTAGGAATGGGAGTGATTAATTTAGTCCTCCGAGTAGCCCGAACTATGCCATTGATGGCGTCGACATACCGTTGCTCAAGCGTATGGGGCAGGGAATCCGTAAAGGCGGCTTGATTATCGTGAGCAATGGTTGGCTTGGTCGGAAACATGAAAGCGCGAAACTTCGGTGAGTCTTGATTTTCTTGACGGTTGTATTCATGAAGCATATGCTTTAAATCTTCGTCAGTTTTCACTGAGACCAAAGTGTCTAGATCCTCAGGTATCAATTGGTACTTAAGCACCATGTCCCCTTCAAACATATCCGAAAGCCTTTCCTTTAGTTCTGTTATGTGAAAAGACCAGGACACAAACGCAGATGAAATTCATAAGTATATAAAAATATGTCAAATTGAAGTTTACAATTGATTATATAGTAAAAAAAAAAAAATTCTATCATAAGAATTAGACAAAAAATGCTTTAGGGGTCAAAGGAGACAAAAATATGTAAAACTCAAGTTTACAAGAAGAAAGAACTCTATCATAAGAATTAAAAAAGATGCTTCATCCATACTATTTCAAGTTGTGCTAAATTACCATATATTTTTTTTTGGCTCAATATGATTTTTGATACATAATCCTATTTTGCCCTGTACATAATTCTCCTTTCATAAATCAATTTGTTATCCATTCTTGCTAAGACCATCATGAAAAATTCCTAAATAGTAAAATGGAAAAAGACTGAAAAATGGCACTTTCTCACTAATGGTTATGTCCCTTTTTTTTTAGCCTTATGATTCTTAAATATATACAGATATATATCGCTCAAAAATCTGCACTATTTCTTTTTCTTCAAAAAATATTAAATCTGCACTATTTGTGACTGCTACTGTCATTACCACAGATACATCAAATTTAAAAAGTACAGACAGAAGGAATATTCAAATTAGAAAAAAAAAAAAATCGATAACATGCAAATCACTCGGCGTCAAACTTTCAACGAACAAAATAAAACATCTGTTTTTTTTTATTTTTTTCTTTTTGATGAAAAGAAGAAAAAGTGCTTCTACTTCTAGTTGCGTTCCAAAAACACGAAAGTAGAGATTTTCTCGGGAAACAAACAGCGAGAGAGGCAGACCAGAGAAAGTGATGTCGCGAGGGACGGTGACAACGCGAGTCTCACCGCCGACGTACTTGAGGTGGCCATCGGTGGGCCTGGGGAGGATTTTGCCGCCATGGCTGCACAAAAACTTCATCTTGTTCCTTGGGGAGCAAGGCAAATTGTCCTCCTCCTCTAACGTTAGTCCTCCACCGCCTTCGGCCGCCGCCATTGATGAGAATTGAGAATGAGAATTACTTTTTTTTTTTCCAACTCTCAGGCCAACAACGACCAAGTCGGTTATTGCTCTGTCAAAATTCTAACAACCGATTTGAAAAAAAGATCACGAACAGAGTGTCCTAAATTTGAGTCGGAAAATCGAAAGCAAAGCAAGAAAAAAAAGGCAAAGAATTTAGCGGAGGAGAAAGAAAGAAAGAAGATCAATTGCATGGACAGTTATTTCTGTTCCCAGAATAGTATTTTTATTATTAAAATGACAAAGAGAATAGATTCTGTTCCCGGTTTTGTATGAAATGAGGCTTTACAGTTCCACGCCAACCACCGGTTTTTTCGGATATCCTCATTTTGGCTGTATTTAGAGAAAGATCATTTTAACACATTATTGTTTTGAAAATATCAAAACGTTACCTTATACATTTTAAAAATATAGTTTTGATATCTTAAGTTTGTATTTTTTTACATAAAATTTTTATTTAAAATTAATTTTGTAACACTATAATAATAGAAATCAAAACAAAATGCAACATAAAACTTATCAAAAAAAACATATACGTGGAACTATTTTTTTTTGGCATTATTCATATATTTTTTTTATAGTTTTCATAAAATAAATTAAGGTTTAGTAATAAAAGGATAAATTAGAATTTTTCCATTATCATAATACAGACTTATTGGGTGTTTGGAATGGTGATGAGAATTATGGTTTTCAACACTTTTTTAGTTATAAACGGTATAAAGTTCTCACATGCTACAGTAACAATAAAAAAAATCGCTATAGTGTAAAACTCTCAATTATTACAATAAAAAATGGTTCTAACCTACGATTCCCAACACCCTTCTAAACACTCTATTAAGGCAACAAACTGTTATTTTTAAAAATTATAAAGTACTATTTTGATATTTTTTAAACAATAAAATATCAATACCATGTTTTACTAAAATATATAGTACCAAAATGACAATATATATCTTTTTTTTCCACCAATTTAGTTTTTTAATTTTATATGTTTTTTATATGAGTTATAATAATGGTATTATAAATAATTAAATATACGAATTGGAATGGATTTGGGCGAATCTCTCATGTTTCCGTCGTCTCTCACGTCTATTTTCTTTGCCGTTTCTTCAGACAACGACAAGTTTTTGTGTGCTGTGAATTTACGTTTTTAACCTCCACAACTACCACACACGTCCACGCTATTCCCTGCATTTTGCTCGCGCACTTGACACCTGTAAACTGTTTGTGGACAATTGCCTTTCCATTTGTTTTCAGAATAATTTTATATTCTTCCTTCAAAAAATAATATAAAATCTTTTTAAGGGGACTATTTATATTCCTAAATCAAGGAAATAAAAGAATAATGTGAAAGATAGTTGCCGGGTATTAACAACTTATTTATTTGCCCATAAAAATGTGTGTATGTATTCGTGGCATTAATCAAAGCCTTGTTTCTCTTAAAAAAAAAAGTGTATATTTAATAAAACCTTAAAAAAAAAATTGACAACTTGATAAATGGACTCAGTGACATCAAAGATCGATATGATACAAGCATATCAAGGCATTTTAAATGGACAAACAATGTGTGAGAATTAATTTGAAAATTGTTGATAGAGGTCTTTTCAACAATTGTTTGGAGAACAAGTTTTTTTTTTTTCACTCGTTTGGAAAACAAGATTTGAGTAGGGCACGGGAGATGAAATATTTGATGTCGCGGTGTTAAGCATTTAGCCAAATCATGCTTGAGGACTTATCGTCAGATAGTTTAACAACTAAAATGTACCCTTTTTTAAAAAAAGGTAATTGTGTTCTATATCATGATGGAGATACATATTAGTGCTTATTCATGACTTAAGAAAACTAATCCTAATCATAGGCTGGATCACTGATAAATTTTAATGAAATAAAACAGAAAAATAAAACATACACTGAGTTTTAACAACTAGAAATCTCTTTTTGATTTTGAATTAAAGACCTTAACAAGTTCTCTGTTAATCCAAGAAGTGGCCTATAAAGGACTTTCTGGAAAACTTATTAAAAAGGTATTTGGTAAAATCAATTCTAACCGAAATTTTTAGTTGTTACAGTGTTAAGATCTTATATAGTATATTGATTAAAAAAAAATAAGCTACAATAAAAAGCTCTCATATGTTACAGTTTTCTGTTCAAAAGTCTCTTTATAACTACACACTTTCAAACATCTTGTAAAAACTAAAACTGCAATTCAAGCTAATCAATTGAGAGGGGAAAATTTTAGCAAAATAATAATAATAATAATGAGAGAGGGAAAACACACAATTTCTGTTAAAATTTATAACTTATCCTCCAGGTAAGGGCATAAATTTGTGTTAGAAATGTCAAAACAAGTTGGACCTAATGGGCCGGCACGAGCATAACATGTTAAAAAACAAGCATGACATGGTATGGCATGATTATTAAATGGGTGAGGCCCATCTTGTTTATTAAATTGGCTGGACTTGGGACGACTTATAGGTATAAAACACATTAACGGCACAGCACGGTAAGGGTCTGGCACGAGCATGAGCACGTAAAAGCATGATTGGGCCCAAATTACAAGCAAGATTAAAATACACAATTTGAAACTAATTTTACTAATATATTTTATATTTTTATAAATTTTTTTATTAATAAGTTTTAAATTTCTAATAGATTCGATCAAAAAAGAAAAAAAATCAAATAAATTCTTTGTTGTTGGTAAATTATCAATGACCAGTATATACTAACGGAAACTAAATGATGGAAACCACATCGTTTAAGATCTACAATGTTGTTATCATCAAAGAAAGATTTTTATCAATAATGCACTTTCTTTTGTTAAAATTTAAAGGCCATTTAGTTTTTTTTGGATTTTTTTCCCATTTTCAGAAACACAAAAAATGTAAAGGATTTTCAAACATAGCTTAGTTACTTTTCTGAACCTACTCCAAACAAAAACATTTTGAAAAAAATTCCCGAAAAAAGACCCAAAATAAAAACAAAAAAAACTTGTTTTTATAATTTTTTATCTTTTATCTCACTTCCTCAATTTCTCTCCCCTCCTAACATGTCCCCTGACTGCCTCTTAAACCAAAAATCTGGCTCCATTGCTCGCCGAATTCTGATGTCACCCTAGCCGTCAACGTCTTACACATGTCGTTGTAGCATGCTAGAGGTCGTCGTCAAAACAGCCACCGTAGCCATAGCCTAATGTTGATGGCCTCTCATCCTCGAAATACTCAGTCGGTCGTCATCCATCATCAACAAATCTCGGCACCACCTAGCCGCAACAATTGCGACTTCCTTGCCCAGCACTGGAGTTCATCCCATCTCCTCAATCGTTGGCCTAGCGACCCCTATCTCCTCCTGTGAGGGGTGCTTGATTTCGATCGGCAACAACATCATCTCTTTCACCACGCCACTCCTCTTAGCTACCTTCGTCACCCTACGACCCCGTGGGTTGGTCGCCATGCAACACCCAATGAAAGAGAGTGAGAGAATGGGGGTGAGGCCTTGGAGTCGTCAATGGCCATCAAACTTGGGGGCTGGGTCTGTCGTCGTCGACATCCTCAACCACTAGAGCAGAGGAAAAGGAAGGAAAACTCACTAGAGCAGAGGAATTTCTACCTCTTCATTGTTTTTAATAATTTTTTATTATTAATATTTGTTTTTATTAAAAATATTTGTTTTTAAAAACATACCATCATATACCACCAAAACACTATTTTTAAAAACAATATTGATACATTTCTCAAAACATTTTCATTTTTAAATTTTTTCAAAAGCAAAAGCCAATATAAAAATACTAGCAAACAGGTTAGTGTTTTCATCTTATTTTTATATTTTTTTTGGGTAAATTTACCATTAGATGTGACAAAGACATATTAAAAGCAAGAAGTACAACAAAAAATATGAATAGCAATACGGCAACGAGCACGACCTAAGCATGTTATAAGCATATATGGTCCATTAATAAATAAGTCATAGGGTGGTCTTAATGCCACAAAAATTAAATGGATCACACCTAGCATGACATGATCAATAAATGAACCGATTTAGACCCAACATAAAATACGCTTGGCCCTAAAAATGGGCCCATTTGACATCTCCAGTTTGTGCCAATTGAGAGAGTATATTCTTGTTTATGTTAACGTCGTTAGGACTGCAATTGCTATCGTGGCACCTCCTATATGGAATTTATCCGGGTCCCACACATCAATGGTCCACTAATGACGTAGCTGCCTTATTTGTTATCACGACAGGAAGGCAAACATCAGATGTAAACGTGTATACCACATCGCCACACAAATACGAAACATCTCTTTCGTAGGCAAGCTTCCTTCTCTTTTGCCTTTCCAAATTTTGAAAGGGAAGAAATTAAAATAAAAAAAAAAGAAAAAAATAACAAAACTTCATATATGTGATAGGAACTTATTTCTCTACAATTTTTTGAACAAACAAAATATAAAATTGATATGTTCTTTCTTTTTCATTATAAATATTTAGGTATTTTACAAAGTACTTGCCAAATTCACCAT